>KZ068456.1:183004-216445 GCA_002091845.1 Anopheles cracens | reverse complement strand
CATATCGTTTGGCGGTGGAACCCAACAGAAATCGGTTCGACAGCTGATGGGCAGATCTTTGAGACGCCTTCTGCAAAAGCGGGGCCGTTGTTTGAGGAGCAATTTTAATGATTTTTTAAAATATGGAAGAAATCGAAATGGTGATTCTTTTTTGGGGGGAAGAAGCTGATGATGTCATTCCGGGGTCGTAAAACTTTATCGCTTTGATTATCGATCGCACAGGATCGTGTTTGGTTGCGCTTTTGCCCAAAAGAAAATGAAACGATTTACTACTTCCGCACACCAGTTTATGGTCAGGCCGGTGTTTTGGGGGGATCGGAATTAAGCAATTGGCACGGCACGAGCTGATGTTTTATCGTATTATTAAAACACGGCGACGATGAACTTCCACCAGGGGGAAAAAGAGGATGAGAAAACTGTTGTTAAATCGCTATCTCATTTGCGAACAACTCGCGCTCAGATATACTCGGCGTAACCGAGCTTAGGGATTTGAAATTCATCAGTCATCAGTTCCGTGTAGTGTGTGGTGCTTGAGTTCAACATTTTATGAGCCAGATTGTGTGCATGAGTGACGAGCGCGCTGCCTTTGCGCTTATCATCCTCGTTGTGTTGTCTCTCGGCTCGACTCCCCGCAGGCGATTTTCCGCGCGCAGATAATGGCGAGATTATATAAATGGAGTCAATTATGTCGAGCGCTTACTGTGTCTGTCTGACTGTTCGTCTGCGGCTAGTGGAACTATTGTGGAGGCTGAGACCAACCAAACCCCGCAAGGAATTGGTCCTGACTCGCATCTCGCATTTCGCATCCATTGTGTACCGTTGTTTTTCTAATAGCCATTTGCCAGTTTTATGGTCGCCTCCGCTCTTATGCTGCTTGGTTTGCTTTCGTTTGCGGTTCTTCGGGAAACGGGGCATCTGCTTCCAGGGGGTTTTGTTGTTGCTGTGTGTATTGTTACTGTGGTACCGAATGGTTCATTAAAGTTTTCCAACGCGGGTAGCTGACGTAGCTGACGTGGTATGGCACTCCAAGGTCAGGAAGCGCTTCGATCGACAGTATCCTGTGCGCGCGGATCCGTTCCGTCTCGCTGCCGGAATACACAGCCACAGCATTTATTCTTGCCCACAAACGCGTTCCATTCCGTTATGGTCCAACTTGGACCGGGAACAACACGGCAGCTCCCTCTTCTGGCTTCCGGACGTCTGGCCGCGTTTGGTGCGTTGTGGTGGAAAGAATCGAAGGCTTTCTTTCGACGTGATGAGCCGTTCACGCGCCTGGTGTCGTTTTGAAAGCCGCGATACGTTGAACCACCGCAGTGTGGCAGAGAAGCAGAGAAGCAGTAGCACATTTGCGGTTGAGGTTTTTTTTTCTCCTTCCTCGCTTCTCTTCTCCAGCGAGATGTGCCATCGATTATGCTTTCGGGCGAAATTTCCACCTCATTAGTGTGTGACTTTGAGCGCTTGACGTGACTTTTCGCATTTGTGGACAACACCACCCGGTACAGAGAAAATAATCATCCCGGCAAGCGGCGAGACCACAATGGGCACATCATCACATAATGGCCCTGTGGGTTTCTGAGCTTCGGTCGAATCGCGAATGAAGAGATCATCCCGTGCAATGTGATGTAAAGATTGTTTCCTGCACGGGCTTTATTACTCGCCTGGACAGCAAGAAAGAGGCCTCTCAAGAGGGTACAAATGGCTAGTTTGGCATGAGTGGTCCATTAGTTTGCTGGAGGCGTCAAGACGGTGAAGAATCATGGACTGGAGGAATGAAATTAATCAATTCCTTCAAAACCGAGTGTATCCTACAAGAACTTCCAGACTCAACAGCAGAGACTGCCCCCAAATTCTTAACAAAAAACTGAGCTCCAAACATCAACAATCTAGAGGATAGACCTATATTTGCATATAATCGAACCAATCTTCAACGTTCCTAAGTTCAAGCACCCCTTTTTCAAAAAATAAATCCGACCGCCTTGGATGCATATGGTGCATTTTGATTCCGAACCGCTCCTCTTGCAATAATATTTCAAGAGCAATAAACAACACCTCCTAAAGGCGCACAAATGACGTCTTCCCCGGACACGAACCATGGACGACCGTATTCGCTCGTACATCTCGATGCGCGTGTGTCGAAAGGCAGGCCGACGGTGCTCAAAGCCGACGCGCCCTCTCGCTTTAATGCGCTGAAGCTGACATGCATTCTAAATGTGCTCAGGTGTACCCACGGAACGTCGCACAGATGACGATCGTCTTCAATAGCCCGGTTGATTTGATGGCGGCGTGACGCGTGACACGCGCGTAGCGAAAATCTCTTCACGCTGCTTCACGCGAAATGCGCGAAACGATCCAAAGAAGGTAAGCTGAAAATATTTGCTGTTTCAAATCCAGCCGCCGCCGCCGCCGCCGCCACGGACACTGAGTTGTTTGTTGTTATATTCTATTTTGTTTTTAATGTTCCTTTCTTTTTCGCCGCTCGGTGGCTCGTGCCTGCTGGTGGCGGCGCGTCAGTTTGTCTCGTCGTGTCGTTCGCCCTCAATCTGACGCGCTAAGCTCTGATTTGGCTCATCGAGCACACAGCCGTGATTTCAAGGGTTAAGGTGAGGCGCGCAACTAACCTCCGGAACTTGGATGGGGGAACTTCTTTCCGCTTCGCTTCGCCTGGCCGTTGTTGAAACAATCGCTTGCGGTGCAGCTGATCGCGCGCAACGGACGGATGCGTGAAGAAAGCTGCTTTGCCTGTCTCCTGTCTCGCGAGTGAGGCGGTGGCGGCGGCGTGATTGAGATCGATCGATCGGAGCGGCTCGATGCTTTGCAAAGTGTCAAGACTTTCCTCTTGATCTTCCGAGCGACGCGCTCGAGAGGGACGATCAATACATTGTTTTGACAGCGTTTCCGATCCCCCCCCCGGGTGTGAGTGGAGGGAGGTTCGTGTGGTTCGTCTGCGGTTTTTGCGTTTGAAGAAAAGAAAAACAAAATGCCCACACATACACACGCCGTCGAAGCGAAGGAGCGACAAGAGCAGGATGAATTTCAAAGATCACATTACAGCAACCTCCATTCTCTTGGGCCGGAGATGCATTTGTGGGGATGAAGCGATTAGATTTACGGCCCATTACCACCACCATCTCGCTGGAATCTCTCAGGTCGAGAGCGGATCCGGATTTCGGTTTTGTGGAACCGATCGATCGATCTGTGGCTTCCAATTTATTAGCCGAATTTTTGTGGATCGGATGTGGTCGAGCGGATGCTGAAAGAGCAGAAAGGTGGTATCAGCCCGAAAGCTGATCTGATGACTTACTCTGCGTTAGACTATGGAGTGGAGGCATTCCATAACCTTTAACACTCCCCAAGCCACTAACTTCCTGGTGGTTGAAAACGAAGGCAAGTGAAGGAAGTTAGGAAAGTATCATTAGTCCCCGAGTCTACGAGTCGCGCCGTCTCTTGAACCCGAGGTGAGGGCCTCTCACCTTCTCCTGAACCCATTACCCCGATGAAGGGTTTCTGGTATTCGCATGGCGCACGGCGAGCGTCATGAGTCACTTGAACCTTCCACGCGGTGGTTGCCATAGCACTATCGCTAATCGTTCCAACAAACCGCCCCGGTGGCGGAAACAAGACACACCAGGCCTTTAGAAGCCACTCGGGCAATGTTTGATGTAATCGACGATTGGAATTACCGATCCGCGATGTCTGCCTCCCCATGGTCTGTCCGTCTGTGTCTATTGACGTACAAAAGTGGTCTAATCGGCTTATCAGTCGTGTCGTGTGATGTCTGCCTCCCCATGGTCTGTCCGTCTGTGTCTATTGACGTACAAAAGTGGTCTAATCGGCTTATCAGTCGTGTCGTGATTTGTGTTCGTTGCACGTTAATTTCTCACGATTCGTTTCTTATCTCACAGCAGACGGATGTTATCACCTGCTGCAGCGTCGGCAACGGCTTGCGAAACAAACTCGGCACGGATGTGCTGGAGATAGAGGAAGCGTGTGGAGCGAAAAAAGTGAAATCGCAAGCATTATTTGCCTGATTTCATTTGTTTGCAAAATTCTTTTCGCGTTCCGTGCGGTAATTCAAGCCACGCGCCCGGTCACCACGTCAAAAGTGCTGATTGGGACGAAGTTCAATGCCAATCGTTGTGGTGTAGGCCACAACGGAACGTAACCTCAACGGTTGCAGGCAAATGTATGTATGTTCGGCGACACGCGAGACATCCACAAATCCGTATTAACCTCTGCTCTCCCGACAGCCCTGAAGGGCTGTGAGAACGATGATCCCGAAAAAGGATTGCAACGTAGAGGGTGAAAAAAGGTGCTAAGTGAAAGCGGCAGCACGGTACGTGCGTGATTTGAATATCAAACGGAGCAGTTTTTCCACGCGATTATGTTCATGTTATTTTCAGACATTTTCGTTTTACTTTTATTATCACCGAATGGTGGGATAACGTCGCGTTGGTTTGGTTGGCGGTGGTGACAACCGAATTGGTGGTCGTCCCATTCGATGTTCGTTTTATGGAAATAACACGTCCAGCACGCGGCTGTCTGGGTGTGTGTGTGTGGAGACCTGCGGGCGAGAACTTACTCGGTTCGTTGGACGCTTTATGGCCGTTACACGGTAGGGTCTGGAAATCTGGACGTCAGACACACGGTGGAAAAACAAATCTCCATTAAACCCTCGTGTGTCTCCATGCTCCAAAACGTAAATGTAATCAAAACTCTCCCAACCACATCACACACACAAACACCCACGGGCCAGATTGTCCTTTTGCATTGCTTGTCCAATGAGGTGACCCAAACTGGAGCTCAGCGGCTATGGTCTATGGTGGAGTTCGTTTAAACGTTTTTCAACCACCGCAATTCTTGCAGCGTCAACGCTTTTTTTCCTCCTCTATCCAGAAACACGAAGTCATCAGCAGCTCCGTGGAGCTATGGGGGTCAGCACGCTGGATGGAATGGGTCGAGTGAAACCGGGCTCGTCACGCTGAAGGCTGATTTGTTTCTCATTACTTATCCGCCTCGTTGGAGGAGCGACTCCTCCGCGACTCGTCGTCGTCGTCTCATCTTCTCCTCATACGCGCACATTCCGCTAATGTGTCAGTTCGCCGATGGGGAAGGATGAAAAATGGTGTCCTACATGCGGGACATCTCGTGATTCGTAACGAGCTCTCGCAGGAGGATCGAAGGTATTTGTGGAGCATTATCAGATCTGTAGCACGCTAAAAGCTCCAGAGGGGCCCCCAGAGTCCAGCGGGAGGCGAACCTCTCGGAAGTGATGTTTGTTTAAGCTTCTGAATAATGACCGTTACGGTGAAAAGTGGTGGTTAAGTGGAAAATAAACAACGAGATCGTGTGCCGCCCGGGAGACTGACGGACCTCCTCACGTGTGGCGTTGCGGCTGCGTGTTTAGTGTTCAGCTCAATATCGTTCGCGCCCGCGCCTAAAAGGTTTCAATAACTCCAACTGACACCCTGTTTGTCTCCTGGTCGCGTGTTTTGTCCATCGAGCTCAGTGTTTGTCTATTAATTTTCTGCCAAATATCCGCTCTGTACACCCCGATGAAGCATGACTAGGCAGGTGCTAACCAACCCTTTTTGCGTGCGTGTGACCATCATTCAGCCCATCGCTGCTCACGTGCACGTGAGCCCGTTAAAAGCGTTTCCATTTCAGCCCCAGCTTCGTTTGCGTGTGTCGCTGCGAGATCTCGTGTGGGAGTGTTGGGGTTGGACGAAAGAAAGACCGCACAGGAAGCAGCTCTTCACGGCCTAAAAGGCCCAATCGATCATTCGCGGTGGAGAGATGGTCGAGCTAGTTCGGTGATCGAATTGTGTCTTCCTTTCTGGGCTCCGCGCTTGACACCGGACCGGAACCGGATCGCCTTCTCCGCTTTCCGTTGCGTGAAGGTGAGTGTGTTGGCTTTTGACGGGTAGTCAGGCGATCCTTTGGCTTTAGCGAAGCGCACACCACACGCACGTGTGCGTTCCGTGTCAGGGAAAAACGGCGCCCTAGGCTTCGACTCTGTTTTGACACCTTCCCCCGGCATCGCTTTGGTGCCCGCTAATGTTGCCGCGCCGTATTAGGCATTCGCCCGTAGGTGCTAAACGTCCATCATGTTGCTAATGTTGTCCACTACTCGCTGCTGTTCGGGCGGCATTTCCAGCTACGTACTTGGCTTTATGGAACGGATTTACGAGCTCATATCGTACGGGTGGCAGCGTGTTATTGTGCCATCTCTTTCGTTAATTAGTGAAAACACGACGGCCTCTCGCTATCGCTATTGCTCCAAAAAAGGCACACCGCTCGTTAGGGTCATCATTTGGCGGATTTAAATCCTATTCCAACGGTCGTCCGCTAGACGATCCAACAGCACGAGAGAAGGAGGCAACCCTATTTTATGTCCATAAGCCTCCGGCAGCATTCGCGGTTCGTCTCACTCTCGAAAAAGGTTCATTATTTTTGCCTCATTTCTCTACGCTGCCGCTGCTGCTGCTGCTGCTGAATGCGAAGAGATTGTTTTGTTGGCGCACAATTCAATGAATGTGGAACCCCCTCGAGGAACTCCTTGCGGGATTGATGGCGGTGAAAAATTGCAGCCACAAATCCACACGACACGCGCGCGCTCGCGGGAGGATGCCACGATTTTCCAATCACCTCGCGCCCAAATCGGGAAAGCCTTCGGCGGAAGAAGTGAAACCGCGAACGGTTTTAGGAGATTGCGGCAAAAAGGAACTTCACGCGTGCTGCTGCTGCTGCTGCTGTGTCTATAGGAAGAAAATCGTGACCCGCATCTCGCGTTCGCATTTCTCGAGCTTATTTTCTGCAGCTCCACTGCACTTTTCCGCTTGCAATGTCTTTCTGTCAGCATCACACGCTGGAAGGAGAAATGAGAAAGTTTTACTGCCGTTTTCTTCATTATTGTGTGATAGCTGATGTTGTGAGTGAATGTGTGTGCTTGTCGGGAGCGAAATTTGTTTTATTTTAATACGTTTCTACAATTGTCGTTTGTTTTCAAGTTTGATGGAGGAGAATTTCATGCCACGCTGTTTTGATCCGGTCCGTCGTGAAACGGCGTCGTCAAAGCGTGAGAAACATGCTCTCCCTCACACGCACACTGTTTTCCAATTTGTAATGGGTCTCCCTGCACTGGGCCGGATGGTGCGTTCGTTCGAGTGCGTGTGAAGAATGACTATTCTCGTTTGTTCCAGCGGAAACATAAAAAAGACACCCGGAAACTATATTCTAAGGGAGTACCTAGAGTGCAAACAGAACGTTGCCAAGGTGTTTGCAGAATCAACTGAGCGTAGCAAAAAGATGAGTGGAGGACATGTTGTAAAGGTGGCGGGAAACGGCCATAAAATTGGCCACCGAAAACACCTTTCGTTTGGACCGCCAAACAAACGGCAAAACGGCAGACGGCTGTTGATGCAACAGATCGTAAATGAAGGAGACGCAGCTGCCCCTTGAAGCGCGCGCGCGCGATAAGAGGCCACAGCGAGACTAGGCGAGGAGAACGTCATTAAAGGTTCCGTCACGTGAGCGCGAGGTTTCGCGCAAATAAGAACACGAACACACCTGACGTCAGCGAGAGCCAGACTGTGTAATTTGGCGAATGCATAAGCTGCCAAAAACTATTATTATGGTTATGCCCACGAACTGCATCTGTTGTTGTCCTCCAATCTAATCCTCCCCCCTAACACCGATCTCATATCAATTCGCCATCATATCGCGATCGGCTTAACAGTCCCAATCGCCATAAAGCTATGCCTATCTCCACCGACCAATCGAAACAATTAGCATCGATTCGGTCACTATTCGGCACTAAATAATGCCACAAATGGCGCAACTACCCGTTCACCCGTTTTGTGGACACCCAAAAATGAATCCTAATGAGCTGTGGTGAGGTTGTGTGCAGATAGCAGAGCAGTAGGATGCACACGGAACCTCAAATCAGCACAGCTGTTTCCGATTGAGTGTGAAATGACGTCAACCCGGGGCGATCCGGGGCGGAGCGTTTGGCATTAACTCCCGTGTCCTAAAGCCGGGAGTGGAGTGAGAGATCGGGGAGACGGCCATTATCCTTGATTACGGCACATAATCTCACCATTCGATGCCAGCCGCAAACAGCAGCAGTCCCCGGAACAAGGGTCGCATGATGTTTTAGTTGCTGGCAATTAACTTCTTACTCTGTTTTCCCCACGAACACACGAAAACTGCAGCGCACGGTGCAGCGCACGGTGCAGCACGAGTGGCGCAATGTTTGCGGTTTGGTTGTTGGTCTCTCTGTTCCAATTCAAAATTTGTGTTTGGTCAGAACTGCGAATTGAGGTTAGGGGTGCTGTATATGTTTAAGCTGAAAGGATTAATGTGCGTTTTGTTTTTGAAATGTTGTGTCACCCCCTCCTATACGGTGCGGTATAATTGATAGACTTACGCTTTTCACCAAACAATGCTAACAAACAGATAACCGCCACTACTGCCGAGCACGGTTACACCATTGTTGGTCCTTCGAGCCGGATCCGAATAGTTGTTGTGCTGTTCCGCTGCCGCGCTTTCCCAGCGTCTCTGTTGTCGCCGGGATTTAGAACGGTTCTAATTTATGGGGAGAACGTCATTAAAGGTTCCGTCACGTGAGCGCGAGGTTTCGCGCAAATAAGAACACGAACACACCTGACGTCAGCGAGAGCCAGACTGTGTAATTTGGCGAATGCATAAGCTGCCAAAAACTATTATTATGGTTATGCCCACGAACTGCATCTGTTGTTGTCCTCCAATCTAATCCTCCCCCCTAACACCGATCTCATATCAATTCGCCATCATATCGCGATCGGCTTAACAGTCCCAATCGCCATAAAGCTATGCCTATCTCCACCGACCAATCGAAACAATTAGCATCGATTCGGTCACTATTCGGCACTAAATAATGCCACAAATGGCGCAACTACCCGTTCACCCGTTTTGTGGACACCCAAAAATGAATCCTAATGAGCTGTGGTGAGGTTGTGTGCAGATAGCAGAGCAGTAGGATGCACACGGAACCTCAAATCAGCACAGCTGTTTCCGATTGAGTGTGAAATGACGTCAACCCGGGGCGATCCGGGGCGGAGCGTTTGGCATTAACTCCCGTGTCCTAAAGCCGGGAGTGGAGTGAGAGATCGGGGAGACGGCCATTATCCTTGATTACGGCACATAATCTCACCATTCGATGCCAGCCGCAAACAGCAGCAGTCCCCGGAACAAGGGCCATGATGTTTTAGTTGCTGGCAATTAACTTCTTACTGTGTTTTCCCCACGAACACACGAAAACTGCAGCGCACGGTGCAGCACGAGTGGCGCAATGTTTGCGGTTTGGTTGTTGGTCTCTCTATTCCAATTCAAAATTTGTGTTTGGTTAGAACTGCGATTTGAGGTTAGGGGTGCTGTATATATTTAAGCTGAAAGGATTAATGTGCGTTTTGTTTTTGAAATGCTGTGTCGCCCCCTCCTATACGGTGCGGTATAATTGATAGACTTACGCTTTTCACCAAACAATGTTAACAAACAGATAACCACCACTACTGGCGAGCACGGTTACACCATTGTTGGTCCTTCGAGCCGGATCCGAATAGTTGTTGTGCTGTTCCGCTGCCGCGCTTTCCCAGCGGGAGAACGTCATTAAAGGTTCCGTCACGTGAGCGCGAGGTTTCGCGCAAATAAGAACACGAACACACCTGACGTCAGCGAGAGCCAGACTGTGTAATTTGGCGAATGCATAAGCTGCCAAAAACTATTATTATGGTTATGCCCACGAACTGCATCTGTTGTTGTCCTCCAATCTAATCCTCCCCCCTAACACCGATCTCATATCAATTCGCCATCATATCGCGATCGGCTTAACAGTCCCAATCGCCATAAAGCTATGCCTATCTCCACCGACCAATCGAAACAATTAGCATCGATTCGGTCACTATTCGGCACTAAATAATGCCACAAATGGCGCAACTACCCGTTCACCCGTTTTGTGGACACCCAAAAATGAATCCTAATGAGCTGTGGTGAGGTTGTGTGCAGATAGCAGAGCAGTAGGATGCACACGGAACCTCAAATCAGCACAGCTGTTTCCGATTGAGTGTGAAATGACGTCAACCCGGGGCGATCCGGGGCGGAGCGTTTGTGCGGTGTGCCTTTTTTGGAGCAATAGCGATAGCGAGAGGCCGTCGTGTTTTCACTAATTAACGAAAGAGATGGCACAATAACACGCTGCCACCCGTACGATATGAGCTCGTAAATCCGTTCCATAAAGCCAAGTACGTAGCTGGAAATGCCGCCCGAACAGCAGCGAGTAGTGGACAACATTAGCAACATGATGGACGTTTAGCACCTACGGGCGAATGCCTAATACGGCGCGGCAACATTAGCGGGCACCAAAGCGATGCCGGGGGAAGGTGTCAAAACAGAGTCGAAGCCTAGGGCGCCGTTTTTCCCTGACACGGAACGCACACGTGCGTGTGGTGTGCGCTTCGCTAAAGCCAAAGGATCGCCTGACTACCCGTCAAAAGCCAACACACTCACCTTCACGCAACGGAAAGCGGAGAAGGCGATCCGGTTCCGGTCCGGTGTCAAGCGCGGAGCCCAGAAAGGAAGACACAATTCGATCACCGAACTAGCTCGACCATCTCTCCACCGCGAATGATCGATTGGGCCTTTTAGGCCGTGAAGAGCTGCTTCCTGTGCGGTCTTTCTTTCGTCCAACCCCAACACTCCCACACGAGATCTCGCAGCGACACACGCAAACGAAGCTGGGGCTGAAATGGAAACGCTTTTAACGGGCTCACGTGCACGTGAGCAGCGATGGGCTGAATGATGGTCACACGCACGCAAAAAGGGTTGGTTAGCACCTGCCTAGTCATGCTTCATCGGGGTGTACAGAGCGGATATTTGGCAGAAAATTAATAGACAAACACTGAGCTCGATGGACAAAACACGCGACCAGGAGACAAACAGGGTGTCAGTTGGAGTTATTGAAACCTTTTACGCGCGGGCGCGAACGATATTGAGCTGAACACTAAACACGCAGCCGCAACGCCACACGTGAGGAGGTCCGTCAGTCTCCCGGGCGGCACACGATCTCGTTGTTTATTTTCCACTTAACCACCACTTTTCACCGTAACGGTCATTATTCAGAAGCTTAAACAAACATCACTTCCGAGAGGTTCGCCTCCCGCTGGACTCTGGGGGCCCCTCTGGAGCTTTTAGCGTGCTACAGATCTGATAATGCTCCACAAATACCTTCGATCCTCCTGCGAGAGCTCGTTACGAATCACGAGATGTCCCGCATGTAGGACACCATTTTTCATCCTTCCCCATCGGCGAACTGACACATTAGCGGAATGTGCGCGTATGAGGAGAAGATGAGACGACGACGACGAGTCGCGGAGGAGTCGCTCCTCCAACGAGGCGGATAAGTAATGAGAAACAAATCAGCCTTCAGCGTGACGAGCCCGGTTTCACTCGACCCATTCCATCCAGCGTGCTGACCCCCATAGCTCCACGGAGCTGCTGATGACTTCGTGTTTCTGGATAGAGGAGGAAAAAAAGCGTTGACGCTGCAAGAATTGCGGTGGTTGAAAAACGTTTAAACGAACTCCACCATAGACCATAGCCGCTGAGCTCCAGTTTGGGTCACCTCATTGGACAAGCAATGCAAAAGGACAATCTGGCCCGTGGGTGTTTGTGTGTGTGATGTGGTTGGGAGAGTTTTGATTACATTTACGTTTTGGAGCATGGAGACACACGAGGGTTTAATGGAGATTTGTTTTTCCACCGTGTGTCTGACGTCCAGATTTCCAGACCCTACCGTGTAACGGCCATAAAGCGTCCAACGAACCGAGTAAGTTCTCGCCCGCAGGTCTCCACACACACACACCCAGACAGCCGCGTGCTGGACGTGTTATTTCCATAAAACGAACATCGAATGGGACGACCACCAATTCGGTTGTCACCACCGCCAACCAAACCAACGCGACGTTATCCCACCATTCGGTGATAATAAAAGTAAAACGAAAATGTCTGAAAATAACATGAACATAATCGCGTGGAAAAACTGCTCCGTTTGATATTCAAATCACGCACGTACCGTGCTGCCGCTTTCACTTAGCACCTTTTTTCACCCTCTACGTTGCAATCCTTTTTCGGGATCATCGTTCTCACAGCCCTTCAGGGCTGTCGGGAGAGCAGAGGTTAATACGGATTTGTGGATGTCTCGCGTGTCGCCGAACATACATACATTTGCCTGCAACCGTTGAGGTTACGTTCCGTTGTGGCCTACACCACAACGATTGGCATTGAACTTCGTCCCAATCAGCACTTTTGACGTGGTGACCGGGCGCGTGGCTTGAATTACCGCACGGAACGCGAAAAGAATTTTGCAAACAAATGAAATCAGGCAAATAATGCTTGCGATTTCACTTTTTTCGCTCCACACGCTTCCTCTATCTCCAGCACATCCGTGCCGAGTTTGTTTCGCAAGCCGTTGCCGACGCTGCAGCAGGTGATAACATCCGTCTGCTGTGAGATAAGAAACGAATCGTGAGAAATTAACGTGCAACGAACACAAATCACGACACGACTGATAAGCCGATTAGACCACTTTTGTACGTCAATAGACACAGACGGACAGACCATGGGGAGGCAGACATCTCACGACACGACTGATAAGCCGATTAGACCACTTTTGTACGTCAATAGACACAGACGGACAGACCATGGGGAGGCAGACATCGCGGATCGGTAATTCCAATCGTCGATTACATCAAACATTGCCCGAGTGGCTTCTAAAGGCCTGGTGTGTCTTGTTTCCGCCACCGGGGCGGTTTGTTGGAACGATTAGCGATAGTGCTATGGCAACCACCGCGTGGAAGGTTCAAGTGACTCATGACGCTCGCCGTGCGCCATGCGAATACCAGAAACCCTTCATCGGGGTAATGGGTTCAGGAGAAGGTGAGAGGCCCTCACCTCGGGTTCAAGAGACGGCGCGACTCGTAGACTCGGGGACTAATGATACTTTCCTAACTTCCTTCACTTGCCTTCGTTTTCAACCACCAGGAAGTTAGTGGCTTGGGGAGTGTTAAAGGTTATGGAATGCCTCCACTCCATAGTCTAACGCAGAGTAAGTCATCAGATCAGCTTTCGGGCTGATACCACCTTTCTGCTCTTTCAGCATCCGCTCGACCACATCCGATCCACAAAAATTCGGCTAATAAATTGGAAGCCACAGATCGATCGATCGGTTCCACAAAACCGAAATCCGGATCCGCTCTCGACCTGAGAGATTCCAGCGAGATGGTGGTGGTAATGGGCCGTAAATCTAATCGCTTCATCCCCACAAATGCATCTCCGGCCCAAGAGAATGGAGGTTGCTGTAATGTGATCTTTGAAATTCATCCTGCTCTTGTCGCTCCTTCGCTTCGACGGCGTGTGTATGTGTGGGCATTTTGTTTTTCTTTTCTTCAAACGCAAAAACCGCAGACGAACCACACGAACCTCCCTCCACTCACACCCGGGGGGGGGATCGGAAACGCTGTCAAAACAATGTATTGATCGTCCCTCTCGAGCGCGTCGCTCGGAAGATCAAGAGGAAAGTCTTGACACTTTGCAAAGCATCGAGCCGCTCCGATCGATCGATCTCAATCACGCCGCCGCCACCGCCTCACTCGCGAGACAGGAGACAGGCAAAGCAGCTTTCTTCACGCATCCGTCCGTTGCGCGCGATCAGCTGCACCGCAAGCGATTGTTTCAACAACGGCCAGGCGAAGCGAAGCGGAAAGAAGTTCCCCCATCCAAGTTCCGGAGGTTAGTTGCGCGCCTCACCTTAACCCTTGAAATCACGGCTGTGTGCTCGATGAGCCAAATCAGAGCTTAGCGCGTCAGATTGAGGGCGAACGACACGACGAGACAAACTGACGCGCCGCCACCAGCAGGCACGAGCCACCGAGCGGCGAAAAAGAAAGGAACATTAAAAACAAAATAGAATATAACAACAAACAACTCAGTGTCCGTGGCGGCGGCGGCGGCGGCGGCTGGATTTGAAACAGCAAATATTTTCAGCTTACCTTCTTTGGATCGTTTCGCGCATTTCGCGTGAAGCAGCGTGAAGAGATTTTCGCTACGCGCGTGTCACGCGTCACGCCGCCATCAAATCAACCGGGCTATTGAAGACGATCGTCATCTGTGCGACGTTCCGTGGGTACACCTGAGCACATTTAGAATGCATGTCAGCTTCAGCGCATTAAAGCGAGAGGGCGCGTCGGCTTTGAGCACCGTCGGCCTGCCTTTCGACACACGCGCATCGAGATGTACGAGCGAATACGGTCGTCCATGGTTCGTGTCCGGGGAAGACGTCATTTGTGCGCCTTTAGGAGGTGTTGTTTATTGCTCTTGAAATATTATTGCAAGAGGAGCGGTTCGGAATCAAAATGCACCATATGCATCCAAGGCGGTCGGATTTATTTTTTGAAAAAGGGGTGCTTGAACTTAGGAACGTTGAAGATTGGTTCGATTATATGCAAATATAGGTCTATCCTCTAGATTGTTGATGTTTGGAGCTCAGTTTTTTGTTAAGAATTTGGGGGCAGTCTCTGCTGTTGAGTCTGGAAGTTCTTGTAGGATACACTCGGTTTTGAAGGAATTGATTAATTTCATTCCTCCAGTCCATGATTCTTCACCGTCTTGACGCCTCCAGCAAACTAATGGACCACTCATGCCAAACTAGCCATTTGTACCCTCTTGAGAGGCCTCTTTCTTGCTGTCCAGGCGAGTAATAAAGCCCGTGCAGGAAACAATCTTTACATCACATTGCACGGGATGATCTCTTCATTCGCGATTCGACCGAAGCTCAGAAACCCACAGGGCCATTATGTGATGATGTGCCCATTGTGGTCTCGCCGCTTGCCGGGATGATTATTTTCTCTGTACCGGGTGGTGTTGTCCACAAATGCGAAAAGTCACGTCAAGCGCTCAAAGTCACACACTAATGAGGTGGAAATTTCGCCCGAAAGCATAATCGATGGCACATCTCGCTGGAGAAGAGAAGCGAGGAAGGAGAAAAAAAAACCTCAACCGCAAATGTGCTACTGCTTCTCTGCTTCTCTGCCACACTGCGGTGGTTCAACGTATCGCGGCTTTCAAAACGACACCAGGCGCGTGAACGGCTCATCACGTCGAAAGAAAGCCTTCGATTCTTTCCACCACAACGCACCAAACGCGGCCAGACGTCCGGAAGCCAGAAGAGGGAGCTGCCGTGTTGTTCCCGGTCCAAGTTGGACCATAACGGAATGGAACGCGTTTGTGGGCAAGAATAAATGCTGTGGCTGTGTATTCCGGCAGCGAGACGGAACGGATCCGCGCGCACAGGATACTGTCGATCGAAGCGCTTCCTGACCTTGGAGTGCCATACCACGTCAGCTACGTCAGCTACCCGCGTTGGAAAACTTTAATGAACCATTCGGTACCACAGTAACAATACACACAGCAACAACAAAACCCCCTGGAAGCAGATGCCCCGTTTCCCGAAGAACCGCAAACGAAAGCAAACCAAGCAGCATAAGAGCGGAGGCGACCATAAAACTGGCAAATGGCTATTAGAAAAACAACGGTACACAATGGATGCGAAATGCGAGATGCGAGTCAGGACCAATTCCTTGCGGGGTTTGGTTGGTCTCAGCCTCCACAATAGTTCCACTAGCCGCAGACGAACAGTCAGACAGACACAGTAAGCGCTCGACATAATTGACTCCATTTATATAATCTCGCCATTATCTGCGCGCGGAAAATCGCCTGCGGGGAGTCGAGCCGAGAGACAACACAACGAGGATGATAAGCGCAAAGGCAGCGCGCTCGTCACTCATGCACACAATCTGGCTCATAAAATGTTGAACTCAAGCACCACACACTACACGGAACTGATGACTGATGAATTTCAAATCCCTAAGCTCGGTTACGCCGAGTATATCTGAGCGCGAGTTGTTCGCAAATGAGATAGCGATTTAACAACAGTTTTCTCATCCTCTTTTTCCCCCTGGTGGAAGTTCATCGTCGCCGTGTTTTAATAATACGATAAAACATCAGCTCGTGCCGTGCCAATTGCTTAATTCCGATCCCCCCAAAACACCGGCCTGACCATAAACTGGTGTGCGGAAGTAGTAAATCGTTTCATTTTCTTTTGGGCAAAAGCGCAACCAAACACGATCCTGTGCGATCGATAATCAAAGCGATAAAGTTTTACGACCCCGGAATGACATCATCAGCTTCTTCCCCCCAAAAAAGAATCACCATTTCGATTTCTTCCATATTTTAAAAAATCATTAAAATTGCTCCTCAAACAACGGCCCCGCTTTTGCAGAAGGCGTCTCAAAGATCTGCCCATCAGCTGTCGAACCGATTTCTGTTGGGTTCCACCGCCAAACGATATGTTGGCTGCGTTCGAGCAGAGTCTTTCAAATATGACCCACAGACTGCAGTCGCTGACGGCGACGACGGAGAAGAAGGTACGTATTTTTGAGGTTAACTGTTGGAGCGAATAATTAACGTTTTCCCATCTCTTCGCGCTTCCCCACCACAGGATAGCGAAATATTGGACATGCGCCAGACTATAGAGCTGCTGCGGAAGCAATCGATCCAGGCCGGTTTAACTACCGCCCATATGCAGAGTATGGGCGTACAAGTCTAAACCACTCCCGGCCGGGGGAAGAGGAGGGTTAGACCGAAAGTGGCCAAACCAGCAAAAAAAAAAAGATAAACCCCAAAAAACCAATATTCCGATTGTCAATGCGTTATTAGAATTAATGAACTAACTTCGGCCCCGAAGGGGTGGGAGTGCGCTCCACGCCGTTGGGCCGGATTGAGTGGCGCCTGATCCTTTTTTGTAACCGCAAACGCAAGAAACCAGCATACCAATCAGATTATCGATTATCCTTGAAGGCCCCGTGTGTCCGGCAATCCTGGGACTGTGGCCGCAAAACCACCAAACGGACCTCACACTTTGCTCTTTTCCGAAGTCGTCCCTTTTTTGCTTGCTATGTGCCAGAAGGAAGCAATTTATTGATCACGAGACTTCAATAAACGAAAACAGCTATTAAATTATTAAAGAAAGTAAACAACCGGCGTGCCATAGTGTGTGTGCGAGTGTGCCGAACGTTGAAATGATAATATCACAACGAATCGACCGACGGCCGGTTCTTCTATCAATCTTCTGACGGGGAAACATGTTCGACCGTCAGCTCGAAGCATCTCAGCCGAAGGTAGGTAAACTTTTTCTCTCTTTACGTTCGCACCGACCGACTAGCAAACGGGACAAAGAAGCGCAACGTGCACTAATAATCTCCACACGCCCTCCGTTCCTCCACGCAGCGACGGTCCCTTGTGGCGCAAAACAACCTGCTGCTGCGTGTTACCGAGGAAGTCTCATGTTTCCGGTGTTCGCTCTTGTTGAATTTTGCATCAATGCAAATCCATTATTGGGTCCACTCAATCTCGCCACACTCCGGAACCCTCCCCAAATACGGCCGCAATCAAAGATCGAAGATTGTATCGGATGTTGCCTCCTGCACCACCATTCGGCCACGCCATATGTCGCAGTTTTGGGCAGAAAAAAAAGAATTCGATGACAAAAGCAGATAAAAATTGAGGAATGTTTCGGTCCGTTTAAGCGTTCGGCCCCAATCCCCCACCCGTGGACGGATGGCACGAGTGCGTTTGCGTATGAGTGGCACGTACGCCACATGAGGTCTCTATCTCCTGTCAGGAATCACTACCGGACAAGCCCGGGGAACCCCGATCCCCAGTCCCGGTCCTTTGTCATCGTGTGGATTAAGTGGGGTGGTAACAAGGGAGACAAGAATTGATCCAATCCGTTTCGAATCCTAAACCACTCCCGGCCGGGGGAAGAGGAGGGTTAGACCGAAAGTGGCCAAACCAGCAAAAAAAAAAGTTTTTCCGCGCCTCAGCAGGAGACAAGTAAAACTCATTAAAACATATACATACTATTATCTTCTTTACAGAGAGGAGAATATTAAAACAAAAAGAAGAACAAAAAACACTTTAAATAAACATAAACCAAGTAAAACAAAGTAAAGAAGAACACAAGCGTAATGTGAAAAACCTTATACCAACACATTAAAACTAAACACATACACACGTAAAGTAAGCGAAACAAACAGTCAAAAGTGATAACAGAGATGGAGGCAAACAGTGGGAAGCAGTGGAAAATCGAAGCGAAAACACATACACGAGAAGGAAGCAATTTATTGATCACGAGACTTCAATAAACGAAAACAGCTATTAAATTATTAAAGAAAGTAAACAACCGGCGTGCCATAGTGTGTGTGCGAGTGTGCCGAACGTTGAAATGATAATATCACAACGAATCGACCGACGGCCGGTTCTTCTATCAATCTTCTGAACAGTATATCCTTTAACGACATGATTGCAAACCTTTACAGAAACACACCCACACACACAACACACACACGCCCACACAGTATCACATGTTAGTTTCAAGCAGTATCTTATCGAAAGGTAAACTATTCATAATCAAATCGTGCGTATGTTTCATCTATAGCTAGCTAGTGTATGAAATTTAGTCCCTAAAGAAAAGCAGTAACTTCATAAAAACCCTTTTGTGTATAAAGCCAAGCGCTAACGCCCCCCTTTATCATCCTATTATCTCAACTGTGCATTCGTTAACCAAAAGAAAACGTTCGATTGTTTGTCGCTTCTAAAGCTTTAGATCAAAGTCGTCTCTGTTGTCTTCTCTTTGCCTGTCCCTCTCTTGATGTCTCCCTGACAATTCCCCCTTTCGTCCGTTCTACTTTTCCAGATCACACGAACGGTGTTAACGATTCCTTTGCGATCCATGTTTTGTAATATAATGTAGACTAATTGCACACTTCGTTTCGATTTGTTTCGCGTTTCGGTTTGTGTCTGTATACATAGTGCATAAATTTCCTTCCGATTTCCGCTTGCCGCTCCACGCAATCTCGCAATCTTTCACGATAATCATTGTTGCAGGCAGGCAGTAAACAGTAACGATATTCTCACACCACTCATACAACTCGTGATAAAACAGAAACTGAAAACTAGGCGAAAGTGAACCAAAACGATGCTACTAATGCTACAATAATGATGATGGAAAAGACGACTCTCGCACGGTGTTCTTTCTCACATGTCTTACCGGGGTTTTTTCCGCGCCTCAGCAGGAGACAAGTAAAACTCATTAAAACATATACATACTATTATCTTCTTTACATACACACACACATACACCAACCAAATTGCGTTCAACGGAAACAATAATCAAATTGTGAGAGCATATTGAAGCGTGTACATTTAAAGGCGGGTGACGGCGCGGTACGAGGAATCTGGATGAACCTCTGATAAGCTTAAGCAAGATAGCATAACACACATCACAGCACGTTACACAGTACGGAACGTTTTTTCCTCTTTCGTATACCCACACGGACGTTGCATTTTTTTTTTATCCATCGTAATCGAAAAGACACGGACGCGCGCGCACACCCGCTTGTCGGCCCTAGTAAAATCGAACATTACAAAATAGTGTGATTAAATATTTATTATTTAACAAACAAACAGTCCACACACGCCCGTCCAGATGTACATTGGTGTGTGTGTTTTTTCGGTCGAAGTTAGGTCCATCGACGGCGGCTCTCCATCGTCCGTCACTCTTGGTCGGAGGCCAAAGATCACATCCAGCACCGAAGGAAGGGATTTTGGCGGGTGTGTTGGAAGGGTTAGACCGAAAGTGGCCAAACCAGCAAAAAAAAAAAGATAAACCCCAAAAAACCAATATTCCGATTGTCAATGCGTTATTAGAATTAATGAACTAACTTCGGCCCCGAAGGGGTGGGAGTGCGCTCCACGCCGTTGGGCCGGATTGAGTGGCGCCTGATCCTTTTTTGTAACCGCAAACGCAAGAAACCAGCATACCAATCAGATTATCGATTATCCTTGAAGGCCCCGTGTGTCCGGCAATCCTGGGACTGTGGCCGCAAAACCACCAAACGGACCTCACACTTTGCTCTTTTCCGAAGTCGTCCCTTTTTTGCTTGCTATGTGCCACCCGGCCTTTCCCTTTTTTTCAATTTCGTTAAGGCGTCGTCTGCCTGTAAAACACTTGGATTGTAGTAGGCGATGGAAGGACATTCGGTTTCCTCAGTGTCAGCTTCCACAAAATAGCTCACGGCGAAAAACAGACATCGCAGTGAGCGTTGCCCAGCAACAGCAGCAGAGGACATTTTCTGTTTTATAAATATAATTAAATCGTAATTAAATTTTAATGGATTGGTAATTATTTCAATTATTTCGTCGTAAAAACAGCTGAGCTCCCCGGGCATCCGGCTGGCTGGCTAGGACGACTTCTGTTGCAGATTCCCGCCGACGGATCTGACGACTTCTGGATGTTCGACCTAGATTTCGACAGCCTGCGGTTTGTGATGCCGCTCCTCTATGTGCAGGAAGCGTCCGCAAGGATATGCCTGCCTGACGAATGGTGAGTTCCTTTTCCATTCTCTATCTGCGTCGGGTTTTCGGGGATGAGCACATGGTGTCTCTTACTTCCGGCAGCATGAGCACTCGGCGCATGATGCGAAGGCAGAATGCGGGATGCCACGTCGTAGTGGCGTGGAAGGAAATTCATTTCAAAGCAGATGAAATCGACTGAAGCGGGAATTTAATTCGTCCTTTAATGGAATATTCTTTCTTGCCGACCAACCCCCACTCCAACACTCGCCAAACGAAAAAGAAAGCCTCGGATTGGGATTGAAATGTCGGATCTCTTCTGCTCCTAGTACGTGGTGCCGATGCCGTGTACCCCGTAATGTTGCACAGAACGCTCGTGGTGTGGTTACATATTAGGTTTAATTTTACACCATTCCGTAGCACCGACGCGAAACATAACCGCAAAGAACGCCGAACCCAGCGACGAGACGACGAGCTGGCCGAGACGATTCCTGCAGATCTCGATTATAATATTCATTCAAATTTAAAGCGAATGCAAATCGGGTTACTGATTAAATATTAATAAAACCGGAGGAAGGGAATTGGGCGCGTTGTCGTTGGGCGGGAGGGTAACCACGCCGTTCACGCGATGCCGCCGTGGAACGAGGAAGTTTATAATTTATATTTGAAACTTTACCGTGGCCATAACAATTATGACAGTTTTTCACCTTTTCACTCTTTTCAGTTGGGCTGCGGGGCAGGAGACTTTTGATTCTGGAGAGTGCTTTGCGTGACTCCCGTCACTAACCAACCGGGAAGCTTTACGCTGGAGAACGGGAAGACTGAACATATAAAGCGTTTGCCGGGGGACATTGCGTACTTTTGGGCTGATCAGGTGAAGATGGACTAAAGAGGATGCACAGTGTACACTACAACCGGGCGCAATTTTGACTTTGTTGCAGTGCACGAGAGGATCTTCTTAGTTGGTGACCCAGGGGAGCATCCATTCTTAGCGACTAAACCGTTCTTGAGCCTTTCAGCAAACATTCCCAGATTACCAACGACTTTGGAAGGCATTGTTTGGGTTTCATTACCGCTTTATTACACCAAAGGTTTATTAATGCTTCAATAACGCCTTATTTGTTCGTGTAATAAACCTTTCTCACTGGAACAACCTGACAAACAACTGGTTACTTTGATGTAATAGGTGTTTGCCGCTAAATTTTGCCTTCGAATCATCAACCCTGTGCGTCACGATAACTGCGATGACTTTTAGACAACACAATTGGTGACTTGAAGGGAAACGCCAGCCTACTTTGATTCGAACACTTCATGTCAGTGAAGTCACAGCCCGATCCATCGTAATCGAAAAGACACGGACGCGCGCGCACACCCGCTTGTCGGCCCTAGTAAAATCGAACATTACAAAATAGTGTGATTAAATATTTATTATTTAACAAACAAACAGTCCACACACGCCCGTCCAGATTTTTTTTACTTTGTTTTGTTAATTTGATTCTTTTTTCCGTTCGCCGTAAATCTTTAGGGCCTTTATTTACAAAAAATGATGATGGTATGTAAGCCAGATGGATAGAAACGAAAGAAGCCACGCTGTGGAATCATCTTTAATCCCTTTAAACAACAACACAAGCCAGGTTGAAAAATAGATTAAACATTTATTTCATAAATATTTTATTTTACAGAGATCTTCCACGAAAAGTTATTCTGTTATTCAAGTCGAAATGTTTGCAAAATAGTATTGTATTACTTCGTACAGAGTTTCAAAGGTTTCTATGCGAAACAAATGTGGAGGAGCTATATTTACTTATCAATATAGGGTGAGAAGATCAAACGATTTCATATAAATTAGTAGGAAATGGTTAATATGGTATAAACAATTATTTGGTAAACATATCATCTACCTCGTGATAAGCAATTCTAAAGATTCTCAAAGCAATTGGTAACACTTTAAGCATGGTTTTGTTCCAATTACCTACTACATCTCTCCCACGGATTCCCACACTCGTTCGAGCACGAGCAACTTCCTTGCAAACCAAACTGTTCTAAACCATCTGCCAATCCGTCCATCCGATCGATGTTTATTCGAATCTGCCGGCGAACTGTCCCTTCCCGCCTCTAGGCCTCCAGGACCAGTAAAATCAACTCCGGCCCGATCTCACAGCCCGATTGATTTTTGAAGTGCGTACCGTTTAATGTTCATTGGCCATTAAAAGTTTTGCACATCAAAATCGCCACCCCGTCGCCGTGCCTCCCCCACGGTACGGCACCCGCGACGCGCGAATGCACGAACGACAAAAAAGTGGGTCGATAGGCGCGATTTAATGCGCCGCGTGTCTCTCTCTCGTTTTTCAATTACGAAATGCGAACGCGCATCTCCCCACCCCAAACCGGCCGGGAACTAATAAATCGAAGTCATTAGAAGTGGCGCGTTTCGTAAATATCGTTCGGAGCGAAAGCGCGTTTGCATTCTTTCCGCGCGGGGGTGAAAAAATATTAATTAGATCCTCCGGCAGGGTCCCAAAAGTGACTGATGATGCGTGCGCGCGTATGTGCGCCGTTTTAAAAATAGACGCGTAAAACGCACAAAGCACCGAGCACCCCGAGCGGTGTGTGTGTGTCATTTGTTCCAATTGGGCGGTTGGTAATCTCGCTGGATAAGAAGGGGACGGTGGGCTTTTGGAATGGGACATAAATTTACATTTCCCCCTAAATGCACTCGCACTAGCCTGTTTTGTGGTATTTCGGTTTAGAAATTAACTATATTTGGAGTGCAATCCATCTGTCATGCCGGTTGCATACTTTGCGGCTGATTTAGCAGGAATCTGGCGTAAGTTATGCTATCCAGTAGAAAAATCGCCTTACTATTGCCTTATTTAAACTGGCTTAGGTTCTACCAACAATAGTCGGAGAGGACTTGTTAGCGACTAGCAACTATGATCAGTAACTACCGAGTTCCGTACGTCTGATATCAAAACTTTAAAAGAATAGTATTACTCTTCATCCAGCTGGTAAGCTCAGTAATCTCTTGTGGGATTGATTGTTCACACAATTCAAATCTTTGATGGTTGGGCCACGCGCGTTGCTTATCGACATTTTTAATGAACAAGTCATCAAACCAACCTGTCCCACAAAAAAAACATGGGTAGTTTGTTGGTTTGGAAAAATTCCACCCGATGGTTTCGATGAATACCATTTACAAGCCGCACGGCACGGCAGACGAAACGGAATGGAATTAGATTGTTGTAAACTAATTGAAGCCAGTACGTTTGGCGTACCTTTGACATGAGTGTGGGAGTGTAGATTGAATCTCACACGTGTGCTGTGATGCAGGATGGTGGATTTGAGGATAATCTCGTATGGTGCATAATTTATCGGCAGTTTTTTAATTAAAATGCAATTTTGTTCAGCCTCAGATATTTGTGTGTTTCGTTACAGGGTAAGAGAAGATATGCATATACCTATTCTGCAATATTTTTAGAGCCTCCCTTTCTCGAAGTTATTTATTCAAATATAAACTCACTTCATACCGTGTCGTCCTAAGCGTGCAGGGAGAAAAATTCCATCTTTAATGTGTTTAAACAACGCGTCAACTCAGTCAAACTCGCTTTGGCTGACTGAATGGCATGTAAGGGTCTTGTTATGAGCGGGCCCAACGTGGAATGTTCACCCCCAATCCGGCCGAAAAGCGACCAGGCGAAATTCCGATACTAATTAACAGCACTTTCAAGCCGGTATTATGATCCGTGGAAGAACTGAGTGGAAGTGGACAGTTTCCGTCGAAAAACGGAGGTGTGAGACAATAAAAGTGGATCCACCTCCTGCTGTCTAACCCACCGGTTAGACGGTTTTTCAATTACGAAACGCGAACGCGCATCCCCCCACCCCAAACCGGCCGGGAACTAATAAATCGAAGTCATTAGAAGTGGCGCGTTTCGTAAATATCGTTCGGAGCGAAAGTTAGTTCGCGTGAGCATTTCCTAGATTGAATAGAGTCTAGAGTGCAAATCTCATCTCATTACAATCTGTCCCAAAGTTATAGTAGTCTTAGGAGTTTTTATTTAACAAAACAATTCCTCAAAATCTACGTTCTCACCTAT
The DNA here is from genome assembly GCA_002091845.1 of Anopheles cracens. NCBI lineage: Eukaryota > Metazoa > Arthropoda > Insecta > Diptera > Culicidae > Anopheles > Anopheles cracens. The sequence goes on along the minus strand of KZ068456.1, from coordinate 191,846 downwards.
TCTTGTCTACACTATTAGGATTTTGGTAAAGGACATTAGAAATGATACTCTTAATTACTAAAACCTTATTATTCTAGACAAATTTAACCTCATATGGCATTCTTACCCCATTAGCAAACGACATGAATCATGAAATTCGCTGTAAAATCTGTCTCAGAAGGTCTGAAAGGTGGGCTCCAAGAATGTCACTCATTCCAAAAGATTCTGCACAGACTAAAATCCTACCGAGTGTGAATCACAACGTGTTACAGCAGCAACAGCAATGATTCACCAGTGCCTTCGTTCAGCGCTCAATTAATGCAGCACAAACCTTCATTTGAATCCTGCCACGGGCTTGCCAAAACGCTCGCTTGTCTCGCCCGTACAGATCACTTTCCATTCGAATTAATTCATTGCGCGATTTATGCGTCTAGTTTCGTTGGCCGCGTACTCGTAGGCCGCCCCGTCATTCGTCACATTAAACCCGCTGACTCCGCAATCGAATCGATTCTAATGCGAAACATTTTCATTTCCATCCCGTACCAGGCACGATGAATCAACCGGCCCGATCCGATCTGAAAAAGAGCCCACCCGCCGCTGGAGCCCACCGGAGCCGGGGCGCGTATACTTTATTGCACACGGCCCTGCTCGGATTGAGACGACAAATAGCGACGTGCGCGCGCGTAGGATGAAGAAATCAACACCACGGGCGGAGGAAGGAAGTTCGGCGTTATTGGATCGCGAAAAAGGGACACCGTCCGAATGGAACGGTCAGCTGCACGGCGTGACGTGCCCGGGCGATTATCGGCATCTCGTGCCCGCGTTTCTGCGCTGTGCGGGTGTGCAAAAACCTCGTCCACCCGGCGGTGACACACATTTCGCGGGAGTTTCCGGCCACGCTCCGGCCGGCTCCGTGACTGTGGGGCGCGCGAGATCTGCGATCAATTTGTCCCGTGAGTTATGAGTCACCGTCAGCGCTGGCTGGCTGGCTGACTGGAGCGCGCGGTTCCAACGTCTCCCCCGAGGGGAATTCGAGCTCTGGAAACAGAAGAATGTTAATTGATAATTCACGTTGCATTAACGCCGCTGTTTGACATCTTTAGCACTTCATTTGCGGCGGGATATGCGGTTACCGTGTCGGAGGGGGGGACAACAAGATTAGAGCGCACTCAAACGCGGCGAGGTAGCCTTAGCCTTAAATAGAGGTGTAAAAATAAAACCGACGCCCGGAATGTGCGACGAAATAGAGTAACGAGCCGTTTAACACACCTTTTCCGCCGGGCGTGGGATGTGGCCGTTCGTTTTGAACGGGAGGACTGCATTTCGCGTTTCCTTTCCGAGGGAATGATCTACTGGTTTTGTAATAAATGAAGTGATTTAATGCTAGCTCCTCACTGCCTTAGTTGTATTGAAATGAACTATTTTAACAATTTTTCCATAACTTGGGTAATTTTGGATAACGAAATATGAAAACTATTGGCTAATAATGTTTTAATATGTTTTTTTTTTGCTCTCAAAATATATCTTTTGAGTCGTTCAGATTATTGCATACAACATTTAACATCTATAGCTCTTTTAAAAACCTCTCTTTTTGTTGTCCTCTGATTTATGTCAAACAGCGATCTGTCTAGCAAAGACCAGTTTAATGCTCTCGCAATTTGCATTCACTAGATTTTTGCTGTTGTGGCCATACTTGCAACATTTCTTGATAAATGTGATGATGAGGGTGACTTACCTCGACATTAAGATATATAGAATTACCATTTAGACATTACAAAACGGTGAAATAGAGAAGGGTTTAGTGCATTACATGTCCATGATACATTAGAGCGCTATTAATGATCCGACTACATCAGCACGACGTGAGAGAGTGAGAGAGTTGCCAACAACTCATCCTTTAGAGGCACAAATCAGTGCATCAAACAAAAGTTTTCGAGGCGCAAATCAGCGATAATCTCTGTATCGTTATCGTGCATGTAGAATAAGGTGATGCGTTTCATTCGTTCCACGTTGAACATTCTTTACATTTCCTAGATCTATTAACAAGTTTAGCTAGGAGTTTTCGTAGAGAGGTCAGAATAATGTGTTTGTATACTTTACGTTTGAGAAGCGTTGGTAAATTTTGCTGGAACTTCTTGCTTTTGAAACCTTTACACATGACACGCTTCTAGTGCGAGTTTTACCTATCTGTCTGTGTTTTAATTTATTTAATCATTAGTTTTGTGTTTCTGAATTTGTTCATTTCGTTGTTCCTCAACTTTATACAAGAAGCTAAATTGTCCAAACACGAATAAAGCGTTCAAAACATTGGTATCTCTGTGGGGACAGTGGCGTTTAATAGGCGTTGAATTGTTAACAGGAAAAAATGTATGCTCTTTACGCCTCTTTTATTATCGTTCTCGTTTCTATGAGATCGTTTCTTGTTCGTGCCAAACGCCTTTGATTGTTGTTGTGAATTAAAACCCGAAAAATTAAGCTTCTGTCGGTCCGTGAAATACGGCCACAAAATTCGTCTTTATTCCACGGGTTTTAGCTTGGAAAGAGCGAAGGCGCGTCCTTCGCTCTTATTTATAATCTTTCTCTTCGTCATATGCGCCATAAACGCCATCGCGATCGTCGGTGTTGGCGGTTGGTGGAGAGTGTGCTTCATCGAACCGCTGTCATGATAGCCGTCGCGATCATGACAGCGATCGGTTTGTTGACAATATTGATAACGATTCGCAACAGAGCGCAAAAGTCGTTGCGTAACGCAACGTCCGAGCAGAGCGCAGGCCGAGGAGAGCAGGAAAAGTACATTAAACCAACTGCAAGATGTTTGAAAATGTATTAAGAGGCAGCATAGGCTCGCCCGGGAAGGACGGCTTTTCCTTCCGGTGAGATCAAAAAGTGATTTTCTTCCAACACCGCACTTTCCCAGCCATGCACGCGACCGATGCTGGCACGCAAGGTGCGAAAGGGCAACTTTCACGACCACCACACGCGGAGTTCGCGGAGCTAATCACGCGAGATCGAGATCCCTCCGAGTCCGATGGTGTCGTCGAACGCGGGAAACGAACAGCAGCAAGTATCGGGTATCGTTATTCGACTGTTCCGGGCATTCCTAGGTGTGGGAACTCATCAGACACTTTCATCTGCAGCACGACCAGGTTGGTGCAAAGTAAATAGAAGTTAACGGGTGTAATCAATGCTTGCGTGACCACCAGGCCAGGGCTTCGGGCCGAATCGCCAAAGGGTTCCCGGTGGCGTTTCAATCCAGCAGAGGGCGTTTTTAAAAAGCGTCCGGCGCGTTTGTTTGACAGACAGGATAGGTTAATTAATCGATTAATCACTTCAAAAATTGGACCGCGGTGGGCTTTCGGGCAGTCTTACCAGGGGGAGATTCTACTCAGGTCAAGCATGTGTAGTTTAATGTACCATTATCTAACCATCATCAGGCACTGCTCCAGCAGAGGGCGTTTTTAAAAAGCGTCCGGCGCGTTTGTTTGACAGACAGGATAGGTTAATTAATCGATTAATCACTTCAAAAATTGGACCGCGGTGGGCTTTCGGGCAGTCTTACCAGGGGGAGATTCTACTCAGGTCAAGCATGTGTAGTTTAATGTACCATTATCTAACCATCATCAGGCACTGGGATCGATAGGCTTTCGAAACTGTTTTATTTACTGTGGAACCATTTCTGTTCGTGAAAAAGAGAGATAATTTCAAACATGTTTATGTCTTTTTTATTAAACAACATCAAAAAGGTTTAAAACAGTATGAAAATTCACTAGAAAAGCATGAAAAACACACGAACATGACAACTTTTACAACATAAGAAATATTAGTTTCTTTACCAGCCGTTAGATGGCGCCGCTCAAACCGTGATCGCAGTGATACATTTCTGTTATGGCTGCCATCAAAACTGCAGAAATGCACGTATGTTTGTGTACATCTCAAGGATTTAGCAAGCGAAAATCGCTGCCTAACTCAACATGACTTAAGTGATAGCTTTCACAATTTATCACTTAAAGGCTACGAATGGTTTAAAACAATTGTAGTCTTATGAAATTATAATTACAAATTGATGAGCGCGAGAGCGCGAGAACTCAGCTAAAACTACAACATATTGGCAACACCGTGTATCCTCACTTCGGATCATATTTAAAAGCAATAGTTCAAACATTCAATTTTGATAATAGCTTCGAGGGATCATTTGGAATCCTATTCTATGGTGGATCAAGGCATTTGGAGATCCTAAGCAAATGGATGGGGTGGGCCTTTGTTTGCAACAAACATTTTAGTTCGCGTGAGCATTTCCTAGATTGAATAGAGTCTAGAGTGCAAATCTCATCTCATTACAATCTGTCCCAAAGTTATAGTATCGAACCGCTGTCATGATAGCCGTCGCGATCATGACAGCGATCGGTTTGTTGACAATATTGATAACGATTCGCAACAGAGCGCAAAAGTCGTTGCGTAACGCAACGTCCGAGCAGAGCGCAGGCCGAGGAGAGCAGGAAAAGTACATTAAACCAACTGCAAGATGTTTGAAAATGTATTAAGAGGCAGCATAGGCTCGCCCGGGAAGGACGGCTTTTCCTTCCGGTGAGATCAAAAAGTGATTTTCTTCCAACACCGCACTTTCCCAGCCATGCACGCGACCGATGCTGGCACGCAAGGTGCGAAAGGGCAACTTTCACGACCACCACACGCGGAGTTCGCGGAGCTAATCACGCGAGATCGAGATCCCTCCGAGTCCGATGGTGTCGTCGAACGCGGGAAACGAACAGCAGCAAGTATCGGGTATCGTTATTCGACTGTTCCGGGCATTCCTAGGTGTGGGAACTCATCAGACACTTTCATCTGCAGCACGACCAGGTTGGTGCAAAGTAAATAGAAGTTAACGGGTGTAATCAATGCTTGCGTGACCACCAGGCCAGGGCTTCGGGCCGAATCGCCAAAGGGTTCCCGGTGGCGTTTCAATCCAGCAGAGGGCGTTTTTAAAAAGCGTCCGGCGCGTTTGTTTGACAGACAGGATAGGTTAATTAATCGATTAATCACTTCAAAAATTGGACCGCGGTGGGCTTTCGGGCAGTCTTACCAGGGGGAGATTCTACTCAGGTCAAGCATGTGTAGTTTAATGTACCATTATCTAACCATCATCAGGCACTGGGATCGATAGGCTTTCGAAACTGTTTTATTTACTGTGGAACCATTTCTAATCCTACCGAGTGTGAATCACAACGTGTTACAGCAGCAACAGCAATGATTCACCAGTGCCTTCGTTCAGCGCTCAATTAATGCAGCACAAACCTTCATTTGAATCCTGCCACGGGCTTGCCAAAACGCTCGCTTGTCTCGCCCGTACAGATCACTTTCCATTCGAATTAATTCATTGCGCGATTTATGCGTCTAGTTTCGTTGGCCGCGTACTCGTAGGCCGCCCCGTCATTCGTCACATTAAACCCGCTGACTCCGCAATCGAATCGATTCTAATGCGAAACATTTTCATTTCCATCCCGTACCAGGCACGATGAATCAACCGGCCCGATCCGATCTGAAAAAGAGCCCACCCGCCGCTGGAGCCCACCGGAGCCGGGGCGCGTATACTTTATTGCACACGGCCCTGCTCGGATTGAGACGACAAATAGCGACGTGCGCGCGCGTAGGATGAAGAAATCAACACCACGGGCGGAGGAAGGAAGTTCGGCGTTATTGGATCGCGAAAAAGGGACACCGTCCGAATGGAACGGTCAGCTGCACGGCGTGACGTGCCCGGGCGATTATCGGCATCTCGTGCCCGCGTTTCTGCGCTGTGCGGGTGTGCAAAAACCTCGTCCACCCGGCGGTGACACACATTTCGCGGGAGTTTCCGGCCACGCTCCGGCCGGCTCCGTGACTGTGGGGCGCGCGAGATCTGCGATCAATTTGTCCCGTGAGTTATGAGTCACCGTCAGCGCTGGCTGGCTGGCTGACTGGAGCGCGCGGTTCCAACGTCTCCCCCGAGGGGAATTCGAGCTCTGGAAACAGAAGAATGTTAATTGATAATTCACGTTGCATTAACGCCGCTGTTTGACATCTTTAGCACTTCATTTGCGGCGGGATATGCGGTTACCATGTCGGAGGGGGGGACAACAAGATTAGAGCGCACTCAAACGCGGCGAGGTAGCCTTAGCCTTAAATAGAGGTGTAAAAATAAAACCGACGCCCGGAATGTGCGACGAAATAGAGTAACGAGCCGTTTAACACACCTTTTCCGCCGGGCGTGGGATGTGGCCGTTCGTTTTGAACGGGAGGACTGCATTTCGCGTTTCATTTCGGGCTTATATCACAGCGAATAGCATCCGAAAGCACGCACCCGGCCCGGGAGTCGTTTAAGCGTCGGTTTGGACCGTGCGGCCAGCTGAAAGAACAGGAGCGCAGCAGGCTGCGCGTCGGCCGCTGAGTTCGTTTTGAACGGGAGGACTGCATTTCGCGTTTCATTTCGGGCTTATATCACAGCGAATAGCATCCGAAAGCACGCACCCGGCCCGGGAGTCGTTTAAGCGTCGGTTTGGACCGTGCGGCCAGCTGAAAGAACAGGAGCGCAGCAGGCTGCGCGTCGGCCGCTGCGATAAGCCACTTTTTGCTGCTTGGGAGCGAGCGAAAGAGAACCGTGAGAGAAGGATGGCACCTGCCTGCTGCGCGTCATGCTCTCCCGGTACGACGGACGAAAAATGGTGTTCGTCGCGCAACCTCGGTGCGTCTGCCGGTTGTGTGCGTGTCGTGTGTGTGTGTGTGTGTGTGTGTGTGTGTGGGCGCGCGCGCGCTCGCTCCCGGAAAGTGTCGACGAAATTTTGCCCCGAAGTAGCAGGAGCGCAGGAATCGGAGCAGCGCTTTGCGGGAGCGAGACGGAGTGTCGTGTCGGTTGTGTCGTGCTGGCCGAAGCAGGTGGCGCTACCTGCTGCGTGTCGTGTCCTCCTGTTCGAACGGAAACGAAAAACAGCTCCATGCAGCCTCGTCGGTGTGGGAGCGTCCTGATCGGGTTTTTTCTTTCTTTCTCTCTCTCTCGTGAGGCGGTGGTGTTCGATTGGGATTAGTTTTTTTGCGATAATTTTCGTTTTCTTTCATAACTTTTTCGTTTCGGACGCTTAAAAATCACGAATAAATACACGGGGTTTGGGAAATTATAATATTTAAGGTTCATCTTAACACATTTTAAACGCAAATACAAATACAATACAGAATAATTTAAAGCATTCTGTATTACAGTTCTCCTCAACTGCTCTAAATTTGTTCCCAATTTAGTGGAAATAATTTGGAATGGAAAGAAAACTAGTCTTTTATACTAGAAAAATAGAAAGAAAACCAGCTAATTATTATCACTCTTTTCTGCTAAGTTTTCTACTAGCAGTTCTCTAATAACTTAACTAAATTTAACCCTAATTTAGTTCCCTAATAAGGCAACGCCTACGGCACCCTCAAGCACGTAGAAAGTATACATTTCACACCTTCAAACGCATACACAACACACCGATTCACCCGAATTAATCCTTATTTTAACACGTCCCTGATTAGAAGCGCTCCTTCCAAGGCCCCCGGGCAAGCAATATTCATAAATAATTCCATCCAAGCCGTGCTCCGCTCCGCCAATTTATGATCCCGGAAATCGCGCGACAACGGAGAGCCTCCGACAGCAAACAACAAAGTGTGAAGATCCCACACAAGCACACACACACACTCGCGAGTGAGAGAGCTGGAGCTTCCTTCGACGCATCGTCGTCTAATTTATGGCTCCTGATATCAGAGCCTCCCCGGCGAACCCGGCCTGTTGCTGCCGGGGTTGCGTCTACCGTGACGTTCTTCGGAAAGCGATTGATCAATCGATGTCTCCTCTAGTCCGGTTCTCCGGGGTGAGATGCGCTTGCAACGTATCGACAAAGGCGGCACTGGAAAGGGAGGCGAACAAGCACAAGAGTGATTCCGGGCCCGCCATTTCGAGTGGTCTATCAATTCATCCATCAATTACCATACCCGGCCGTCGCCGCCGACGACGCCGCCGGCGGCCATACTCCCGAGGTAAAGGCCCATCGCACATCATCGCGCGAATGAAAACGGTTTCGGTTAAAGAGGTTTTCGGGATTAAAAATTCATTACTCTCGGGCCTGGTTCCACTAAGGGCAAAGGGAGGAAGTGGGAGGAGGCGGTGGTTCCGCCTAACACACGGCGGAACGTCCTGGCATCATCAGGCAGCCGGTGCCCCCGGGGGAGCGCTGATTCGTTTGGAATAGAGGCGCTGGCGTACATCAAATGTATTATACACGCGAGTCCTTGACCGAAAATATATTGGTGTGACAAAACCACATGGGTCGGGAAGGCGGGCTTTCGAATTTTACTTTAATATGAGCCTGACACGGAAACCGGAAGCACGACGGAAGCAAGGCAGCCCTGCACAGAGCAACGGCGAAGAAAGAATGTGTGTGGCTGTTGCTTCGGTTCGCCCGGGAAAGTAGGCCCTGGAGGAATTTCAGCGCCCGCTAATGGCCGCCGAAGGAGTTGCTTTGTGGGGGGGGGGGGGGGGGGGGGGGGCGAAGCAATAGGGATATTAATTTTCGCCAGCAGGGAAACACACAGACGGCATGCGAAAATTGAATGTTGTTTTCAGTTTGTGTTTGTTGTGTGCTGTCCGAGTGCTCAAGAGTGGTGAACTGGGAAATGTAATGCAAAATTGTTCCTAATAACTAACAAAGCAAGCTTCAACAACGTACGAATAACAAAGTTCGAATAACAAAGTGGCGCAAATCTTCTAGAGAGGTTGGTCTGATATGTCACTCTTCTGACACCTGTTGCAAATTGCATACTTAACACAGCCTTTAACATAGCAACTAGTCTTCTATATGATGCT
>KZ068456.1:157069-182994 GCA_002091845.1 Anopheles cracens | reverse complement strand
CGTCACGGAAGTTCGTTGTAATCCGATGTTCAGCGGCAATTTCCGCATTTCAAGCCCGTAAATGCCACCGATAAATTCCGCTGACGCTGGCTGGCGCTGTGCGCTCCAATGGCGCTCGGTATCGGTGTTCGCAGAGCATTATTCGCAAACATCATTATCGCCGGTGTTTCGTCTGGACGTTGAGTCTCTTACGCGCGCACCGATGCACCGGAATTGCATCGGAAGTGCGGGAGCGGGAGTGGGGTTGAGCCATTGCTCGCTTATTTGATCAAAAACGCACTCCCGTTCCAACCCACCCCAGACACTGGACCCCCCCTGCGTGCCAATTTGCAAGCGAATTATTCGGATTTCGGGGTACGCGAACGATAGGCATTAGGCGCGCCCCGTCGAACCTACCAGTGGGGATGATGATTTGACATATTGGCCACAGAACCTTCATCCCACAGCTCCGTCAGCCCGGTTTCGCCGTGATGGATGGATGAGCCGGCGATGGATGGAACGGGGAGGTTGTAATCAGTTTGAGATTCGGGGTATTCACTTTTTTTTTCGTTCTCGGTTTCGGTTGTCGCTTGCCTTTGTATAGCCTGAGCGCTGCGGAGTTCGATCGGGGTTGTGTACATTGGATCAGCAACAGCAGCATCAGCAGCAGCGGGCTCATAATTCGTCCGACAGTCGAACAAGGCGGATTTAGCTTACCTTTCATTATCTTCCCTCTCCCTTCATTTGTATGTGTGTCCGTGTGTCTTTAATCTGTCAACCCTTCGATGCCTCAATTCGATGACGTCGACAGCGTCGGAGGCTTAGTAGGCGGCGAATAGTCAGTGTGAACTGTGTTTGTCAAACAAGGTCCTTGTACTGTTTTCATTGTGGAAAAGGAACCATTTTGATTTCTAAATAAAATATAACTATTTGATTGGGATGCAACTAGCCAGCTATTTGATTGGGAAACCAAAGAGAGCAGATAAATAATGCTAATTGAGAAAGGTTCGCAAACATGGCTGATACACCCACAGGCACTTGACAATTTAGTACCTTTTCTTCTTTTTGAAGAGGGGGTTTTGTGGCATTTTAGACATGTTTCTGTACCAGTTGACGCTATCCTAAGTCATCTTCAAAATAGAACTGTTTTTCTAACCTAAAAATTTTAATACATTCTATCAGTTTTATACATTTTATCATCCTATTGCCTTTTTACTAATATTTTGTTATTGGCGAACACCATTGGCTGAACACTGTGCTAAAACTGATCCATCCAACAGACAGGCAACAGCAGTACAAGCGTGCTGCTCTTGAGAACTTCAATCAAACTAGAAACACGTTTCAAGCCGTCGAAAGTATGACAGCGCCCCGTGAACCGCTGCGTGTTGAAGGGTTGACCGCCAACTCATCCTCTCCCATTCCATACATCTCATACAACGGGCAGAGTGAGAGTCGGGGGTGGCGCTTGCATTCCTCTCCAATTACAGTACCTGTCCGCCTCGCCCACACCACGTGGAAATGTGCAACAAGGGTCCACAACGCTCCCCATCTCCTCCAGCATCCGGATCGGAGAATCAAACCCCAAACTCACGATACACACTCACGATAAATTACTGTCCACCTGCGCGACGCGCAAATGAAAAGGCTTCCGGGTTCGGTCTCAAGAGCGGGGGTGGGCGGTTTCGGGAAATTTGTGTGAAATTCGAACGCTCGGCGTATGGCACCGACATTACTATTCACTTTCGTTCGTTCCGTCTCTGTTCGATTGCGCTGACAACTGCTGCGACAGGGGTTGCTGCTAATAATGGCGGATTGGAGAGATTTCGAAACAGTAGGCGGTGATGGCAAAAGGTTTTTACTAGCTCGTGGCAGCTTGCCATGCGTTTCGATTTCATTCGAAATTCGCATCATTATTTCGTTTCGAAAAAATCAAAATAAACTGACGTTAAAAAATGAAGCGAAATTCTTCCTCTCCAATCCAATTTCTGCCAATTTGGATGTTACGATGAACGAGATCTTAATCAAGCAGGAGTTCGGGAAATCGAAAAAAACGAGTTTTAATGCACGTTTGGACCTGTCCTTTGTACGAGAGTCGACACCCTTGTGCTGTTGTTCGTCCCACACATTACGCAAAAACCGAAAAATTGTTCCAAAAGTTCAAAAGGTTTTTCGAAGAACCACACAAATCATCCAGCGCTCCCGTACACCGAGAGAATGTGCTGATAAAATTAGCCTTCGTGGCAAACGGAATCCACTTTCGTTGAAAGTTGCAAACCCTGAAAAGACTCGAAAGCCGTAGAGTCTCCTGCCCGTCCTATGTGATTCATTGTGGTGAGTGGCTTCCAGGGAAAACGGCTTCGGTAGCTCATTACAGCACGCGTAATGTCACGCTTAATCACTTGTGTGATGCAAAATTCATTCGAAAAACGACTCGCGCGTACACCCGGCCACACAAAGGAGACCCGATTGGACATTGCCGTGCGTTCTTTGACAGTGATTTTCTAATAATGAAATAGCCCCCCTTTCATTGTTCCGGTTGTTGTTGGGGGCTGCCGCCTGGAGCGTGGAGAAAGGGACATTCATTCCGCAAATGACACCCGATAGTTCGAATGTGGGCCTGTACAGCCCCCCTTTCGGCCCTTGGGCTCCACTACTCCCAGCTCGCCATTTATCAATTCATTATCCCCCTGCCCAGTCCGCCTTAGGAGACTCATTTAGGTGCAGTAACAACATGGCGGAATCGAGTTACGAACGAAATAAAGCGGGGGAAAAAACACACGAAAGAAACGGACAACACATACGGGCACGTTGTTCTGGCCTCCCCGGCGGGTGTGGAAAAGTCAAAACATGGCAGCGAAACAATTTAACCGTACCGCGTCCATCCTCCCTCGCGACTCGCTGGCGTTTGGTCCTTCGAGCCGGATGCTCGCCTGTGTGGTGTTACCCTTGGTAACGCAGTAGGCGCCGTGAAACTTAAGTGCGTTACATTGCCGTTACGTGCAAGGTTTTTCCGACCGTTTTTCCAACATTTTCCCGTAGGCCATCCCTGCAGGAAAAACCGGTTGCATTCTGGTGCACGAGACGCAAAAATAACGACAGAAACCGAACGGGGGGAAAAAAAACTAGCTCGTGGCAGCTTGCCATGCGTTTCGATTTCATTCGAAATTCGCATCATTATTTCGTTTCGAAAAAATCAAAATAAACTGACGTTAAAAAATGAAGCGAAATTCTTCCTCTCCAATCCAATTTCTGCCAATTTGGAAGTTACGATGAACGAGATCTTAATCAAGCAGGAGTTCGGGAAATCGAAAAAAACGAGTTTTAATGCACGTTTGGACCTGTCCTTTGTACGAGAGTCGACACCCTTGTGCTGTTGTTCGTCCCACACATTACGCAAAAACCGAAAAATTGTTCCAAAAGTTCAAAAGGTTTTTCGAAGAACCACACAAATCATCCAGCGCTCCCGTACACCGAGAGAATGTGCTGATAAAATTAGCCTTCGTGGCAAACGGAATCCACTTTCGTTGAAAGTTGCAAACCCTGAAAAGACTCGAAAGCCGTAGAGTCTCCTGCCCGTCCTATGTGATTCATTGTGGTGAGTGGCTTCCAGGGAAAACGGCTTCGGTAGCTCATTACAGCACGCGTAATGTCACGCTTAATCACTTGTGTGATGCAAAATTCATTCGAAAAACGACTCGCGCGTACACCCGGCCACACAAAGGAGACCCGATTGGACATTGCCGTGCGTTCTTTGACAGTGATTTTCTAATAATAGCAGATAAATAATGCTAATTGAGAAAGGTTCGCAAACATGGCTGATACACCCACAGGCACTTGACAATTTAGTACCTTTTCTTCTTTTTGAAGAGGGGGTTTTGTGGCATTTTAGACATGTTTCTGTACCAGTTGACGCTATCCTAAGTCATCTTCAAAATAGAACTGTTTTTCTAACCTAAAAATTTTAATACATTCTATCAGTTTTATACATTTTATCATCCTATTGCCTTTTTACTAATATTTTGTTATTGGCGAACACCATTGGCTGAACACTGTGCTAAAACTGATCCATCCAACAGACAGGCAACAGCAGTACAAGCGTGCTGCTCTTGAGAACTTCAATCAAACTAGAAACACGTTTCAAGCCGTCGAAAGTATGACAGCGCCCCGTGAACCGCTGCGTGTTGAAGGGTTGACCGCCAACTCATCCTCTCCCATTCCATACATCTCATACAACGGGCAGAGTGAGAGTCGGGGGTGGCGCTTGCATTCCTCTCCAATTACAGTACCTGTCCGCCTCGCCCACACCACGTGGAAATGTGCAACAAGGGTCCACAACGCTCCCCATCTCCTCCAGCATCCGGATCGGAGAATCAAACCCCAAACTCACGATACACACTCACGATAAATTACTGTCCACCTGCGCGACGCGCAAATGAAAAGGCTTCCGGGTTCGGTCTCAAGAGCGGGGGTGGGCGGTTTCGGGAAATTTGTGTGAAATTCGAACGCTCGGCGTATGGCACCGACATTACTATTCACTTTCGTTCGTTCCGTCTCTGTTCGATTGCGCTGACAACTGCTGCGACAGGGGTTGCTGCTAATAATGGCGGATTGGAGAGATTTCGAAACAGTAGGCGGTGATGGCAAAAGGTTTTTACTAGCTCGTGGCAGCTTGCCATGCGTTTCGATTTCATTCGAAATTCGCATCATTATTTCGTTTCGAAAAAATCAAAATAAACTGACGTTAAAAAATGAAGCGAAATTCTTCCTCTCCAATCCAATTTCTGCCAATTTGGAAGTTACGATGAACGAGATCTTAATCAAGCAGGAGTTCGGGAAATCGAAAAAAACGAGTTTTAATGCACGTTTGGACCTGTCCTTTGTACGAGAGTCGACACCCTTGTGCTGTTGTTCGTCCCACACATTACGCAAAAACCGAAAAATTGTTCCAAAAGTTCAAAAGGTTTTTCGAAGAACCACACAAATCATCCAGCGCTCCCGTACACCGAGAGAATGTGCTGATAAAATTAGCCTTCGTGGCAAACGGAATCCACTTTCGTTGAAAGTTGCAAACCCTGAAAAGACTCGAAAGCCGTAGTATTGATAATCCAGTGATAAAATCCCCTTGATCCTTTGACCTTATTGTACAAACATGTCAAACTCAATACATCATTTGGAAGACAATTGCTACGTAACATCATTCTGGTTCCTGGAAATCTTCCTAGAAATCATCTTTCAAGAGGACGAACTCAAATGTTGTACATGAAACCGTCATTCGTCATTTCGAACAGAACGAGCCAACGAGTAATGATCAACTGCGGCGCGTATGGATATTGTATCGTGCGATAAAACTCCGCAATAATTGCAGTTCTCCTTTCATCCACTGTTGAAAGTATAAATAGCTGCTACATTCCTCGCTGGAATCGGCCCGAACGAACCCGCACCTGATGCCGCTCGGTACCAATATTCTCTGCGAATCGTAGCAAGAAAAAACACATACACGAACCATTTCACATCGGCAGCACAATAGAAACACAAACCGATCGTTTATCGGTACCATTCAGACCGTTTTCCACAGAAATCATCCCCCTTTGTAATGCGACATATGCGACCCTCCCACGTGCGAATATGAATGCCGCGGGGACTACACATTAAAGGCCCATCGCACATCATCGCGCGAATGAAAACGGTTTCGGTTAAAGAGGTTTTCGGGATTAAAAATTCATTACTCTCGGGCCTGATTCCACTAAGGGCAAAGGGAGGAAGTGGGAGGAGGCGGTGGTTCCGCCTAACACACGGCGGAACGTCCTGGCATCATCAGGCAGCCGGTGCCCCCGGGGGAGCGCTGATTCGTTTGGAATAGAGGCGCTGGCGTACATCAAATGTATTATACACGCGAGTCCTTGACCGAAAATATATTGGTGTGACAAAACCACATGGGTCGGGAAGGCGGGCTTTCGAATTTTACTTTAATATGAGCCTGACACGGAAACCGGAAGCACGACGGAAGCAAGGCAGCCCTGCACAGAGCAACGGCGAAGAAAGAATGTGTGTGGCTGTTGCTTCGGTTCGCCCGGGAAAGTAGGCCCTGGAGGAATTTCAGCGCCCGCTAATGGCCGCCGAAGGAGTTGCTTTGTGGGACCGCGTGCCGACCGCGTCCATCCTCCCTCGCGACTCGCTGGCGTTTGGTCCTTCGAGCCGGATGCTCGCCTGTGTGGTGTTACCCTTGGTAACGCAGTAGGCGCCGTGAAACTTAAGTGCGTTACATTGCCGTTACGTGCAAGGTTTTTCCGACCGTTTTTCCAACATTTTCCCGTAGGCCATCCCTGCAGGAAAAACCGGTTGCATTCTGGTGCACGAGACGCAAAAATAACGACAGAAACCGAACGGGGGGAAAAAAACCGTGGGAGGGAATTAATTTTTAACAAACTCACCACCCGATCTGCCCCCCGATCCGCCCGCTTCAAAGGGGGCTTTTAATTTTAAATAATTAATATTTCCCGATAAATACTCCCGCGTGTTTGTCCCGTTCCCGTCTGCTCTCCAGTGGTTTTCCGCTCGCAGCGAGTCGCAGGCACCACCGGACAGGTGGCCACTTCACACAAAAGTCATAATAAAATGTTGATCCATATCCTGCGCCTCGGCTCGTTAAGTAGAAGATTCACCCCTCCCGGCCGTCGCGTGCGCCGGGAAATGCAGGGTGGGAAATGGCGCACCCGAGCGCTGAGGGAGGCGAACGCTTTCCTCCACATTTTCCATATTCCGACAGCGCGCTTGACTGATGGGTTTCCATCCTTCCCGGGCCGGGCCCGCCATTTCGAGTGGTCTATCAATTCATCCATCAATTACCATACCCGGCCGTCGCCGCCGACGACGCCGCCGGCCGCCCATACTCCCGAGGCAAAGGCCCATCGCACATCATCGCGCGAATGAAAACGGTTTCGGTTAAAGAGGTTTTCGGGATTAAAAATTCATTACTCTCGGGCCTGACTATTTGATTGGGATGCAACTAGCCAGCTATTTGATTGGGAAACCAAAGAGAGCAGATAAATAATGCTAATTGAGAAAGGTTCGCAAACATGGCTGATACACCCACAGGCACTTGACAATTTAGTACCTTTTCTTCTTTTTGAAGAGGGGGTTTTGTGGCATTTTAGACATGTTTCTGTACCAGTTGACGCTATCCTAAGTCATCTTCAAAATAGAACTGTTTTTCTAACCTAAAAATTTTAATACATTCTATCAGTTTTATACATTTTATCATCCTATTGCCTTTTTACTAATATTTTGTTATTGGCGAACACCATTGGCTGAACACTGTGCTAAAACTGATCCATCCAACAGACAGGCAACAGCAGTACAAGCGTGCTGCTCTTGAGAACTTCAATCAAACTAGAAACACGTTTCAAGCCGTCGAAAGTATGACAGCGCCCCGTGAACCGCTGCGTGTTGAAGGGTTGACCGCCAACTCATCCTCTCCCATTCCATACATCTCATACAACGGGCAGAGTGAGAGTCGGGGGTGGCGCTTGCATTCCTCTCCAATTACAGTACCTGTCCGCCTCGCCCACACCACGTGGAAATGTGCAACAAGGGTCCACAACGCTCCCCATCTCCTCCAGCATCCGGATCGGAGAATCAAACCCCAAACTCACGATACACACTCACGATAAATTACTGTCCACCTGCGCGACGCGCAAATGAAAAGGCTTCCGGGTTCGGTCTCAAGAGCGGGGGTGGGCGGTTTCGGGAAATTTGTGTGAAATTCGAACGCTCGGCGTATGGCACCGACATTACTATTCACTTTCGTTCGTTCCGTCTCTGTTCGATTGCGCTGACAACTGCTGCGACAGGGGTTGCTGCTAATAATGGCGGATTGGAGAGATTTCGAAACAGTAGGCGGTGATGGCAAAAGGTTTTTACTAGCTCGTGGCAGCTTGCCATGCGTTTCGATTTCATTCGAAATTCGCATCATTATTTCGTTTCGAAAAAATCAAAATAAACTGACGTTAAAAAATGAAGCGAAATTCTTCCTCTCCAATCCAATTTCTGCCAATTTGGATGTTACGATGAACGAGATCTTAATCAAGCAGGAGTTCGGGAAATCGAAAAAAACGAGTTTTAATGCACGTTTGGACCTGTCCTTTGTACGAGAGTCGACACCCTTGTGCTGTTGTTCGTCCCACACATTACGCAAAAACCGAAAAATTGTTCCAAAAGTTCAAAAGGTTTTTCGAAGAACCACACAAATCATCCAGCGCTCCCGTACACCGAGAGAATGTGCTGATAAAATTAGCCTTCGTGGCAAACGGAATCCACTTTCGTTGAAAGTTGCAAACCCTGAAAAGACTCGAAAGCCGTAGAGTCTCCTGCCCGTCCTATGTGATTCATTGTGGTGAGTGGCTTCCAGGGAAAACGGCTTCGGTAGCTCATTACAGCACGCGTAATGTCACGCTTAATCACCTGTGTGATGCAAAATTCATTCGAAAAACGACTCGCGCGTACACCCGGCCACACAAAGGAGACCCGATTGGACATTGCCGTGCGTTCTTTGACAGTGATTTTCTAATAATGAAATAGCCCCCCTTTCATTGTTCCGGTTGTTGTTGGGGGCTGCCGCCTGGAGCGTGGAGAAAGGGACATTCATTCCGCAAATGACACACGACTCGCGCGTACACCCGGCCACACAAAGGAGACCCGATTGGACATTGCCGTGCGTTCTTTGACAGTGATTTTCTAATAATGAAATAGCCCCCCTTTCATTGTTCCGGTTGTTGTTGGGGGCTGCCGCCTGGAGCGTGGAGAAAGGGACATTCATTCCGCAAATGACACCCGATAGTTCGAATGTGTGTTCGAATCGATGAGCGCAGCGAGGAAGGCGACGGGAGACCGCGACGTACACGAAGGTCGTATGTTTCGAGTCCATTTTCATTATTACAACTACATTCCACAGAAATCATCCCCCTTTGTAATGCGACATATGCGACCCTCCCACGTGCGAATATGAATGCCGCGGGGACTACACATGCCGATATGTTCGGTTCTTGCGTTGCGATACCTTCGGGCCACAGATCCTTAGCCCACCGGGTAGCGTTGCGTGCACTACAATGGCACACAATGGCGCAAACGTCCCAATTCAACCAAACGCTAATTGATAATATTGGCCCCATTTTACATAAGGCCTACGGAGGGCGACCGTTGACGTCACTGACGAGATCTTTATGAAGTTTTTCACCGTCCGTTCCGCGCTGGATGGGAGTTTTTCTTTCCTCCAGCTCAACGAATATCCTGCTGCTTTATGATGCAGTTTTGTTGCTGTGGAGGAGCAAAAAAAACGTTCATATCCGGTACATGCCAGTCAGCCAGTCAATCGAACAATGAATCGATTGGAACGAGACTGGCTAACAGGCTGGCTGGCCTGGGATGGCTCTTCGGGTGCCATCACTGTAATTTAATATTTTACCTCCTCAATCATTCGCAGGAACCTCAGTGATTCTCTCGCAGCCCATCGCCGATTTAAACCTCTGCGTTTTAGCTGCATGCCTCATCCATCCCATCGTTTGCTGCCGAGATGCTCGACCGGATGCACCGCGGATGCACTTTTCTATTCGCCCTCACTCCCTTGGTGACATGCTCGAGCGTGCGAGCGTGATATCCTTTCGCGAGCGAGATGAAAGCGTGAGGCGTATCGGCTCTAATGGCGTTCGCTGGCGCCGGTAAACGTCCAACCGTTGATGTGAGTGAAGGGAGAGCGCCGTGAAGCGGCACCAGGGGGGGAATTAAATCAGCGCGACAAATGGAACGGAATCAAGGAGCAAGTAAATGGAGCTTTTAACAAACGGTTTCCGCTGCTTTCTTGGGTGGTGTATGCCGCCCGGAGGGCTGGACTTTATCCGGCTGATTGGCTTTTATTAGCGGGCGGAGCGCAACGCTGAGATTGAAGCCACTTTTATACAGCGGAAATGTGGGGATTTTTTTGTGGTTGACCTTATGCACTTTATGATTCGTTTTACTCTTAGAGCCCAAAGGTGCTTCGTTTGCGTGCAAGTGAGGTGTGAAGATATATTTTTTTTAAATTTAATTCTCACTGATCCAACAAGTTGAAGGCAAGTTGAATACTTCCTCCATTGTTCTAAAATGGTACGTTTTGTGTGTGATGTAGTCATTCGTTTCAACACAGTTTCAAAGTTTGAACAAAGGGCTTCGAAAATGATTTTAAAGGGAAAGTTATAGAGAAGAAAGAAGTAATGTTTGAGTCATTTGCAATTTCCAAACAAAGTGAGTAACAAACAAACAAAAAATCACAACAATGATAATCAATTCCGCAAACAGGCAAGTAATTAGGGATTAGAGTGCTTATTGTGCATTTGGCCGGTTTTTTGTTTTGTTTAGCTCACACAAATCCACCTGTGCCGCACAGGGGACACGGCGAGCGAGACAGAGCGAGAGTGATGAACCTTATCGGTCCACATTAAATTAATTGACTTCGAATCCGATCCTCGAACCGGGCCATCGACTAACTGCATCGTTTAGACAGACAGACTCGCACACCGTGCGTGTGTATGTGGACAGTGTGAAGTGGAGAAAATCCATCATTTCACCGCATGCAACACTAGCCGAAGGGTGACATGGCCAGTGGAGGTGGCCAGCGGAGAGAAAAATACGCTCTCCCCGGGACGAGAGCAAATGCGAGCGGAGCTCGTTAATTACACCGTTGCAATTTCGAAATAATAAAGCAATTAATTTAATTAAGTCCATAAACAACGCTGGAGCCGGTGCCGGTAGCGTCGGGGCTGGCTGGGAAAGGTTCTTGAGTATCGTATCGTACAAGCTTTAGGTCTAGAAATATTTCATAATCACTTCAATCTGAACAGGAAAAAAATCCGGACTGTCGTATCATCTACGTATGACCAACATTCCAAAAGAGATAGAAACTAGTAGAGTTTAGCTTAAAGACATAATGTACCTAATCCCAGAGCTTCAAATGTTTGGACAAGAATCCTAAGTACCATTCACGGGTTATCAGTATCCTTATGTAGTTCTGAGAATACTATTTCGGGGCTAGATATTGAACCCAATGCAGTAGGATATGTCAGTAGTTGAGATTGCTAATTGCGATAAAAACATTTCAGATGTCTATTTGCTATGTCTAATTCCAAAAACTCTCTAACGTGTCATCGTCTCCTGAACCCAGCAGTTGGAACGAGCTACTCTTATACCTATTTTGAAGCCCGTAAGCAGTACCTATTATCGTTGTTTGTCTCCTTTCCCAGAACCATCACTCTGGGCGATGATATCTAAAACATGATTACAAAGCTCTCTTGTTAGCCGCTTCTGTGGAAGTCATTTGGCAGCGCAATGCAATGCAATGCACTCGACAGGCAGTTAAAAGATTAGAGCTCGAAGCGGGACAGTAACAAACAAACAAAAAATCACAACAATGATAATCAATTCCGCAAACAGGCAAGTAATTAGGGATTAGAGTGCTTATTGTGCATTTGGCCGGTTTTTTGTTTTGTTTAGCTCACACAAATCCACCTGTGCCGCACAGGGGACACGGCGAGCGAGACAGAGCGAGAGTGATGAACCTTATCGGTCCACATTAAATTAATTGACTTCGAATCCGATCCTCGAACCGGGCCATCGACTAACTGCATCGTTTAGACAGACAGACTCGCACACCGTGCGTGTGTATGTGGACAGTGTGAAGTGGAGAAAATCCATCATTTCACCGCATGCAACACTAGCCGAAGGGACGCCGAAAGCACACGGAAAATTACCTCCAAGAAAGTACGTGCGCACACGCGGTCATTTGAAGTAATTTTGTGTTCAATTATTTATACTTTTCCTCCGTCACAATGATGACAGGCTGCAGTGCTTGGCGTACTGACCTCGATTGCCAGTGCCGAGAATCGATCGATTTTGAAAAATTCAAACGATAATTTCAGGTTTATTTCACAGGGGTTCCTATTGGCGATTCTAAAAGCGGCACTATTAGAGGCTTTTATTGATGGAGCGTTTACGGGCCAGATGGTTGCAACAGATTACACTACTTAAATGCCTTTCGAAGGCTGCTTCGAGCTCCATGTAGTGACTTCCTGGAAAGGTTCTTGAGTATCCTATCGTACAAGCTTTAGGTCTAAAAAATGTTTCATAATCACTTCAATCTGAACAGGAAAAAAATCCGGACTGTCGTATCATCTACGTATGACCAACATTCCAAAAGAGATAGAAACTAGTAGAGTTTAGCTTAAAGACATAATGTACCTAATCCCAGAGCTTCAAATGTTTGGACAAGAATCCTAAGTACCATTCACGGGTTATCAGTATCCTTATGTAGTTCTGAGAATACTATTTCGGGGCTAGATATTGAACCCAATGCAGTAGGATATGTCAGTAGTTGAGATTGCTAATTGCGATAAAAACATTTCAGATGTCTATTTGCTATGTCTAATTCCAAAAACTCTCTAACGTGTCATCGTCTCCTGAACCCAGCAGTTGGAACGAGCTACTCTTATACCTATTTTGAAGCCCGTAAGCAGTACCTATTATCGTTGTTTGTCTCCTTTCCCAGAACCATCACTCTGGGCGATGATATCTAAAACATGATTACAAAGCTCTCTTGTTAGCCGCTTCTGTGGAAGTCATTTGGCAGCGCAATGCAATGCAATGCACTCGACAGGCAGTTAAAAGATTAGAGCTCGAAGCGGGACAGTAACAAACAAACAAAAAATCACAACAATGATAATCAATTCCGCAAACAGGCAAGTAATTAGGGATTAGAGTGCTTATTGTGCATTTGGCCGGTTTTTTGTTTTGTTTAGCTCACACAAATCCACCTGTGCCGCACAGGGGACACGGCGAGCGAGACAGAGCGAGAGTGATGAACCTTATCGGTCCACATTAAATTAATTGACTTCGAATCCGATCCTCGAACCGGGCCATCGACTAACTGCATCGTTTAGACAGACAGACTCGCACACCGTGCGTGTGTATGTGGACAGTGTGAAGTGGAGAAAATCCATCATTTCACCGCATGCAACACTAGCCGAAGGGACAGAGTGGAAGTGGCCAGCGGAGGGAAAAATACGCTCTCCCCGGGACGAGAGCAAATGCGAGCGGAGCTCGTTAATTACACCGTTGCAATTTCGAAATAATAAAGCAATTAATTTAATTAAGTCCATAAACAACGCTGGAGCCGGTGCCGGTAGCGTCGGGGCTGGCTGCCGCAAGCGAGCAGCATTTGTCGACTAAATTCCCTCTAATCTCTCGCACTATCGGTGTGTGCGTGCGTCACAGTGGTAGAGGTGAGTGTTAAATCGTAAAAAATAAGAACAACCGGCACCGGAGGAAACAGGAAAAAAGAAGCCTAATCACGCGGAATATTAATAATCTATGCATATTTCAAAATTGATGCCCCGGAATTGAGGTCTGCATTCCGGAGGTCTCATTTTTTGCCACTCTCTGTCTCTCTCTCTCTTTCTCTCTCACACCAAATCACAGCATCCACAGCTCCGGACAGCAATGATTCCGGAGTGATTTATGACACCCCCGACGTTGTTAATTGCCTCCAATAATCACTTTCGAGCCGCCGCCGCCGCGGCCGCCATTACCAGCCGCCGACGAAACCCGTCAGAATTTCGGACCCTGCGGGGTTCGGATGCGCGTGAGGGCAATAATAGTGGGATAGTGGTGTAGTCTTTTTTTACTTTTTGCTTGCTCGCTCGCTCGCTCCTTCTGCGGCTCCATCATTTCGGGCAATTATTCAATTTATGACTCAATTTGAATATTTGCACCTATCGACATCATTAGGCCGGGCCCTGGACTATCACCTGGAAGAGCTGCACGACCGACCGAAACGAACGAACGGACCCGGTGGTGCCCGGTGGACCATCTGGTCGGGACCATTTGTGCGAAGGTTTGACCTCCTTTTCGGCTTCTCTCCGCGCGCGAAAAAGCGGCCACCGACTGGCGGGTATTAATCTCGCACCTGAGAAAATCGCCGACGGCCGTCCCTTCCTGCGCTCGCTGTGCGAAAAGAATGACAAACGAACGAACCAGACGCGGCCCCGCGTCTAACGGTGCGCAGAGTAAATGGGGGGGCATTTCCACCCGTCCCGGGGAGGGCAATTACAAGCGCAACCCGGCCGGGGATGGGGTGTGCCGGCTAGGTATAAGCGAATTTTAATTTGCCCGAAGAGTGTCAGAACGATCGGGCACGATACGGATCGGGGATGTTCCCATCATTTGGTCGGTCTCCTCCTCCTCGGTATTGCAACACACTTCCCCCGTCTTCCAGGTGGGAGGTAGTCGGAAGTAAATCGCGCCCGCAAACACTCTAAAATGGGTCTTCCGGATTTGGGGTTGTATTAATTGGGCGCGAGAAAGACGCGCGTTTCTCTCCGCTCCAAAATGGGGTTTTAGCTCCTATTTGCACCGAGGGAAAACATAAATAGTCATTTAGAAATGTGTTTTATTGTGTTTAAATGATAGTTGTCTTTTCCGGCCGTTTAGGTGTGCGGCCCATTTACGTTAAATGCACCTTTCAATGCTAATGCATGCTTATTGGGAATCATTTTTAAATGGGAGTTATGAGCGAAATTGGGTGCTTTGCTTCTCCTGTGGAAGTTTAATAGTTGCTAAAATTACAATTTTGAACGCTGAAAGACACATAAAGCACTATTAAAGTTGCTTTGTTCTAAGACAATTGAAAAAATGAGGAAAACCACATAAAGTTCTAATGTTTCCCAGAAAACCATAAAACTTCATTTCAACAGGTCAAATAAAGCGCTAATATTGCGTAAATAAATTGATCAACACAAAAATTGCATACTTTCAGGCTGATATAGACAATTTGCGCCTAAAAGTATGCAATGCGCGCTACACCAACTCTTTATTCACTCTCTTCGTGACCGTTTCATGAATTCTTACATAATATCGAAGTTAAAATGAGTTCAAAGTTTTCTCCAAAGTTTAACACGGGTTTAAAACTTGCCAATAAATGTGTAAAATATCCTTCTTTTGAATGGAATTAGTTTGAAATAAAAGTTTAAAACTGTCTAAAAAGAGGATACAGAAATTAAATGTTTTATATTGAACCTAGTTACTAAAGAAAGCTCCAAATGTTAACAAAAACATGATATTTCTGCATCAAAAGACGTATTCGCTCCCCATTTAATAAATTTAAAACAAACTCCCATTCCGTCAAGGGTTGCGTCCGGTCATAACTGAACTTTCCAGCGGCCGCAGTGCCGGTCTGGTGACGCATAAATGTTTTCGGGACATGCATAAAATCACTCGTTTAACTACTCGCCAGCCTCAGCGCCACCGTCGTCAGACGTGCATCAACAAAATGCATCATAATGCAGCAACCGGTGGGCAGTGCAATTTCGGGCGCATATCACACTCCACACACACACACACACTTGATTATGACTTCGCCTTTCGGAGCGAGAAGTTCGCTGCACAGCGTAACGGGCACGAAGGGTGGAAAAGATAAACTGAAGAGCGCATTTGAATAAATCACTGCACAATAAATCGAGCGAGCGAGCGGGCAGTTTGCAGTTTGTTCGATCGGAGATCCACGTGATCGACGCATAAAGCGCGCTGGATGGGAGTTTTTCTTTCCTCCAGCTCAACGAATATCCTGCTGCTTTATGATGCAGTTTTGTTGCTGTGGAGGAGCAAAAAAAACGTTCATATCCGGTACATGCCAGTCAGCCAGTCAATCGAACAATGAATCGATTGGAACGAGACTGGCTGGCTGGCCTGGGATGGCTCTTCGGGTGCCATCACTGTAATTTAATATTTTACCTCCTCAATCATTCGCAGGAACCTCAGTGATTCTCTCGCAGCCCATCGCCGATTTAAACCTCTGCGTTTTAGCTGCATGCCTCATCCATCCCATCGTTTGCTGCCGAGATGCTCGACCGGATGCACCGCGGATGCACTTTTCTATTCGCCCTCACTCCCTTGGTGACATGCTCGAGCGTGCGAGCGTGATATCCTTTCGCGAGCGAGATGAAAGCGTGAGGCGTATCGGCTCTAATGGCGTTCGCTGGCGCCGGTAAACGTCCAACCGTTGATGTGAGTGAAGGGAGAGCGCCGTGAAGCGGCACCAGGGGGGGAATTAAATCAGCGCGACAAATGGAACGGAATCAAGGAGCAAGTAAATGGAGCTTTTAACAAACGGTTTCCGCTGCTTTCTTGGGTGGTGTATGCCGCCCGGAGGGCTGGACTTTATCCGGCTGATTGGCTTTTATTAGCGGGCGGAGCGCAACGCTGAGATTGAAGCCACTTTTATACAGCGGAAATGTGGGGATTTTTTTGTGGTTGACCTTATGCACTTTATGATTCGTTTTACTCTTAGAACCCAAAGGTTCTTCGTTTTCGTGCAAGTGAGGTGTGAAGATATTTTTTTTAAATTTAATTCTCACTGATCCAACAAGTTGAAGGCAAGTTGAATACTTCCTCCATTGTTCTAAAATGGTATGTTTTGTGTGTGATGTAGTCATTCGTTTCAACACAGTTTCAAAGTTTGAACAAAGGGCTTCGAAAATGATTTTAAAGGGAAAGTTATAGAGAAGAAAGAAGTAATGTTTGAGTCATTTGCAATTTCCAAACAAAGTGAGTCCTACAAGCTCTAGAAATACACTCGAAAAGTTGGGTCTTCCCCCGAATGCATCTCTTTTCGAATGCAGAAGCGAATGGACATTAGCTACACAAACAGGCTTGTTTTGTCAATCAGAGAGCCCAAGCCCAGCCAATTAATGCTTGACAAACTTTGAGCTTTTGATGCGTTATTCAGCAGTCACGAATCACGGCTCTGTGGAATCAATCAACCACACACCGAGCCGTGTTGCCACCTGCTGACGGATGATTCTTTAATCGGGGCCTAGTAGTTCAGGTGCCGGCGGTTGTGATCCTTTTGTTTCGCGCCGTGATTCATTGTAAATCGAAGTAAATCGACAGCGAATGAATCGTTAATGGGATGGTAAATCCGTTTGCAGTTTTGTTCCGTTGCGCATTGCACAAATTGCATCGCGTTGCATTAATTAGACACAATAATGGTCCGGTGCAGAGGTGCCGGCGGTTGTGATCCTTTTGTTTCGCGCCGTGATTCATTGTAAATCGAAGTAAATCGACAGCGAATGAATCGTTAATGGGATGGTAAATCCGTTTGCAGTTTTGTTCCGTTGCGCATTGCACAAATTGCATCGCGTTGCATTAATTAGACACAATAATGGTCCGGTGCAGAGGTGCGGACACACGCAAACATACGCGGCTTCGGTTGGGTTAAATTCGGCTCCCCGGATGCGGAAGGACATTGTCGTCACCGTGGTCTATTATTGCCCTGCCCTGCTCCTGTTACGGCGCCACACGGTTCCGGTGCACTTGATCGTTCGAGCGACTCCGTTGATTAATAAATGACCCTTCTGAATGGAGCTTTCTAAGCGTGATGGGCTGGGAAATTAAGCGACGACAGAGGCCTCACTCGAGCGATCACTACAACCTATTACCGGCTTCCCATCCACGGGGTGAAGCACTTACGCCGAAAGCACACGGAAAATTACCTCCAAGAAAGTACGTGCGCACACGCGGTCATTTGAAGTAATTTTGTGTTCAATTATTTATACTTTTCCTCCGTCACAATGATGACAGGCTGCAGTGCTTGGCGTACTGACCTCGATTGCCAGTGCCGAGAATCGATCGATTTTGAAAAATTCAAACGATAATTTCAGGTTTATTTCACAGGGGTTCCTATTGGCGATTCTAAAAGCGGCACTATTAGAGGCTTTTATTGATGGAGCGTTTACGGGCGCACACGCGGTCATTTGAAGTAATTTTGTGTTCAATTATTTATACTTTTCCTCCGTCACAATGATGACAGGCTGCAGTGCTTGGCGTACTGACCTCGATTGCCAGTGCCGAGAATCGATCGATTTTGAAAAATTCAAACGATAATTTCAGGTTTATTTCACAGGGGTTCCTATTGGCGATTCTAAAAGCGGCACTATTAGAGGCTTTTATTGATGGAGCGTTTACGGTTGCAACAGATTACACTACTTAAATGCCTTTCGAAGGCTGCTTCGAGCTCCATGTAGTGACTTCCTGGAAAGGTTCTTGAGTATCGTATCGTACAAGCTTTAGGTCTAGAAATATTTCATAATCACTTCAATCTGAACAGGAAAAAAATCCGGACTGTCGTATCATCTACGTATGACCAACATTCCAAAAGAGATAGAAACTAGTAGAGTTTAGCTTAAAGACATAATGTACCTAATCCCAGAGCTTCAAATGTTTGGACAAGAATCCTAAGTACCATTCACGGGTTATCAGTATCCTTATGTAGTTCTGAGAATACTATTTCGGGGCTAGATATTGAACCCAATGCAGTAGGATATGTCAGTAGTTGAGATTGCTAATTGCGATAAAAACATTTCAGATGTCTATTTGCTATGTCTAATTCCAAAAACTCTCTAACGTGTCATCGTCTCCTGAACCCAGCAGTTGGAACGAGCTACTCTTATACCTATTTTGAAGCCCGTAAGCAGTACCTATTATCGTTGTTTGTCTCCTTTCCCAGAACCATCACTCTGGGCGATGATATCTAAAACATGATTACAAAGCTCTCTTGTTAGCCGCTTCTGTGGAAGTCATTTGGCAGCGCAATGCAATGCAATGCACTCGACAGGCAGTTAAAAGATTAGAGCTCGAAGCGGGACAGTAACAAACAAACAAAAAATCACAACAATGATAATCAATTCCGCAAACAGGCAAGTAATTAGGGATTAGAGTGCTTATTGTGCATTTGGCCGGTTTTTTGTTTTGTTTAGCTCACACAAATCCACCTGTGCCGCACAGGGGACACGGCGAGCGAGACAGAGCGAGAGTGATGAACCTTATCGGTCCACATTAAATTAATTGACTTCGAATCCGATCCTCGAACCGGGCCATCGACTAACTGCATCGTTTAGACAGACAGACTCGCACACCGTGCGTGTGTATGTGGACAGTGTGAAGTGGAGAAAATCCATCATTTCACCGCATGCAACACTAGCCGAAGGGACAGAGTGGAAGTGGCCAGCGGAGGGAAAAATACGCTCTCCCCGGGACGAGAGCAAATGCGAGCGGAGCTCGTTAATTACACCGTTGCAATTTCGAAATAATAAAGCAATTAATTTAATTAAGTCCATAAACAACGCTGGAGCCGGTGCCGGTAGCGTCGGGGCTGGCTGCCGCAAGCGAGCAGCATTTGTCGACTAAATTCCCTCTAATCTCTCGCACTATCGGTGTGTGCCGATCGGAGATCCACGTGATCGACGCATAAAGCGCGCTGGATGGGAGTTTTTCTTTCCTCCAGCTCAACGAATATCCTGCTGCTTTATGATGCAGTTTTGTTGCTGTGGAGGAGCAAAAAAAACGTTCATATCCGGTACATGCCAGTCAGCCAGTCAATCGAACAATGAATCGATTGGAACGAGACTGGCTGGCTGGCCTGGGATGGCTCTTCGGGTGCCATCACTGTAATTTAATATTTTACCTCCTCAATCATTCGCAGGAACCTCAGTGATTCTCTCGCAGCCCATCGCCGATTTAAACCTCTGCGTTTTAGCTGCATGCCTCATCCATCCCATCGTTTGCTGCCGAGATGCTCGACCGGATGCACCGCGGATGCACTTTTCTATTCGCCCTCACTCCCTTGGTGACATGCTCGAGCGTGCGAGCGTGATATCCTTTCGCGAGCGAGATGAAAGCGTGAGGCGTATCGGCTCTAATGGCGTTCGCTGGCGCCGGTAAACGTCCAACCGTTGATGTGAGTGAAGGGAGAGCGCCGTGAAGCGGCACCAGGGGGGGAATTAAATCAGCGCGACAAATGGAACGGAATCAAGGAGCAAGTAAATGGAGCTTTTAACAAACGGTTTCCGCTGCTTTCTTGGGTGGTGTATGCCGCCCGGAGGGCTGGACTTTATCCGGCTGATTGGCTTTTATTAGCGGGCGGAGCGCAACGCTGAGATTGAAGCCACTTTTATACAGCGGAAATGTGGGGATTTTTTTGTGGTTGACCTTATGCACTTTATGATTCGTTTTACTCTTAGAACCCAAAGGTTCTTCGTTTTCGTGCAAGTGAGGTGTGAAGATATTTTTTTTAAATTTAATTCTCACTGATCCAACAAGTTGAAGGCAAGTTGAATACTTCCTCCATTGTTCTAAAATGGTACGTTTTGTGTGTGATGTAGTCATTCGTTTCAACACAGTTTCAAAGTTTGAACAAAGGGCTTCGAAAATGATTTTAAAGGGAAAGTTATAGAGAAGAAAGAAGTAATGTTTGAGTCATTTGCAATTTCCAAACAAAGTGAGTCCTACAAGCTCTAGAAATACACTCGAAAAGTTGGGTCTTCCCCCGAATGCATCTCTTTTCGAATGCAGAAGCGAATGGACATTAGCTACACAACTTCGAAAATGATTTTAAAGGGAAAGTTATAGAGAAGAAAGAAGTAATGTTTGAGTCATTTGCAATTTCCAAACAAAGTGAGTCCTACAAGCTCTAGAAATACACTCGAAAAGTTGGGTCTTCCCCCGAATGCATCTCTTTTCGAATGCAGAAGCGAATGGACATTAGCTACACAAACAGGCTTGTTTTGTCAATCAGAGAGCCCAAGCCCAGCCAATTAATGCTTGACAAACTTTGAGCTTTTGATGCGTTATTCAGCAGTCACGAATCACGGCTCTGTGGAATCAATCAACCACACACCGAGCCGTGTTGCCACCTGCTGACGGATGATTCTTTAATCGGGGCCTAGTAGTTCAGGTGCGTTGTTTGTCTCCTTTCCCAGAACCATCACTCTGGGCGATGATATCTAAAACATGATTACAAAGCTCTCTTGTTAGCCGCTTCTGTGGAAGTCATTTGGCAGCGCAATGCAATGCAATGCACTCGACAGGCAGTTAAAAGATTAGAGCTCGAAGCGGGACAGTAACAAACAAACAAAAAATCACAACAATGATAATCAATTCCGCAAACAGGCAAGTAATTAGGGATTAGAGTGCTTATTGTGCATTTGGCCGGTTTTTTGTTTTGTTTAGCTCACACAAATCCACCTGTGCCGCACAGGGGACACGGCGAGCGAGACAGAGCGAGAGTGATGAACCTTATCGGTCCACATTAAATTAATTGACTTCGAATCCGATCCTCGAACCGGGCCATCGACTAACTGCATCGTTTAGACAGACAGACTCGCACACCGTGCGTGTGTATGTGGACAGTGTGAAGTGGAGAAAATCCATCATTTCACCGCATGCAACACTAGCCGAAGGGACAGAGTGGAAGTGGCCAGCGGAGGGAAAAATACGCTCTCCCCGGGACGAGAGCAAATGCGAGCGGAGCTCGTTAATTACACCGTTGCAATTTCGAAATAATAAAGCAATTAATTTAATTAAGTCCATAAACAACGCTGGAGCCGGTGCCGGTAGCGTCGGGGCTGGCTGCCGCAAGCGAGCAGCATTTGTCGACTAAATTCCCTCTAATCTCTCGCACTATCGGTGTGTGCGTGCGTCACAGTGGTAGAGGTGAGTGTTAAATCGTAAAAAATAAGAACAACCGGCACCGGAGGAAACAGGAAAAAAGAAGCCTAATCACGCGGAATATTAATAATCTATGCATATTTCAAAATTGATGCCCCGGAATTGAGGTCTGCATTCCGGAGGTCTCATTTTTTGCCACTCTCTGTCTCTCTCTCTCTTTCTCTCTCACACCAAATCACAGCATCCACAGCTCCGGACAGCAATGATTCCGGAGTGATTTATGACACCCCCGACGTTGTTAATTGCCTCCAATAATCACTTTCGAGCCGCCGCCGCCGCGGCCGCCATTACCAGCCGCCGACGAAACCCGTCAGAATTTCGGACCCTGCGGGGTTCGGATGCGCGTGAGGGCAATAATAGTGGGATAGTGGTGTAGTCTTTTTTTACTTTTTGCTTGCTCGCTCGCTCGCTCCTTCTGCGGCTCCATCATTTCGGGCAATTATTCAATTTATGACTCAATTTGAATATTTGCACCTATCGACATCATTAGGCCGGGCCCTGGACTATCACCTGGAAGAGCTGCACGACCGACCGAAACGAACGAACGGACCCGGTGGTGCCCGGTGGACCATCTGGTCGGGACCATTTGTGCGAAGGTTTGACCTCCTTTTCGGCTTCTCTCCGCGCGCGAAAAAGCGGCCACCGACTGGCGGGTATTAATCTCGCACCTGAGAAAATCGCCGACGGCCGTCCCTTCCTGCGCTCGCTGTGCGAAAAGAATGACAAACGAACGAACCAGACGCGGCCCCGCGTCTAACGGTGCGCAGAGTAAATGGGGGGGCATTTCCACCCGTCCCGGGGAGGGCAATTACAAGCGCAACCCGGCCGGGGATGGGGTGTGCCGGCTAGGTATAAGCGAATTTTAATTTGCCCGAAGAGTGTCAGAACGATCGGGCACGATACGGATCGGGGATGTTCCCATCATTTGGTCGGTCTCCTCCTCCTCGGTATTGCAACACACTTCCCCCGTCTTCCAGGTGGGAGGTAGTCGGAAGTAAATCGCGCCCGCAAACACTCTAAAATGGGTCTTCCGGATTTGGGGTTGTATTAATTGGGCGCGAGAAAGACGCGCGTTTCTCTCCGCTCCAAAATGGGGTTTTAGCTCCTATTTGCACCGAGGGAAAACATAAATAGTCATTTAGAAATGTGTTTTATTGTGTTTAAATGATAGTTGTCTTTTCCGGCCGTTTAGGTGTGCGGCCCATTTACGTTAAATGCACCTTTCAATGCTAATGCATGCTTATTGGGAATCATTTTTAAATGGGAGTTATGAGCGAAATTGGGTGCTTTGCTTCTCCTGTGGAAGTTTAATAGTTGCTAAAATTACAATTTTGAACGCTGAAAGACACATAAAGCACTATTAAAGTTGCTTTGTTCTAAGACAATTGAAAAAATGAGGAAAACCACATAAAGTTCTAATGTTTCCCAGAAAACCATAAAACTTCATTTCAACAGGTCAAATAAAGCGCTAATATTGCGTAAATAAATTGATCAACACAAAAATTGCATACTTTCAGGCTGATATAGACAATTTGCGCCTAAAAGTATGCAATGCGCGCTACACCAACTCTTTATTCACTCTCTTCGTGACCGTTTCATGAATTCTTACATAATATCAAAGTTAAAATGAGTTCAAAGTTTTCTCCAAAGTTTAACACGGGTTTAAAACTTGCCAATAAATGTGTAAAATATCCTTCTTTTGAATGGAATTAGTTTGAAATAAAAGTTTAAAACTGTCTAAAAAGAGGATACAGAAATTAAATGTTTTATATTGAACCTAGTTACTAAAGAAAGCTCCAAATGTTAACAAAAACATGATATTTCTGCATCAAAAGACGTATTCGCTCCCCATTTAATAAATTTAAAACAAACTCCCATTCCGTCAAGGGTTGCGTCCGGTCATAACTGAACTTTCCAGCGGCCGCAGTGCCGGTCTGGTGACGCATAAATGTTTTCGGGACATGCATAAAATCACTCGTTTAACTACTCGCCAGCCTCAGCGCCACCGTCGTCAGACGTGCATCAACAAAATGCATCATAATGCAGCAACCGGTGGGCAGTGCAATTTCGGGCGCATATCACACTCCACACACACACACACACTTGATTATGACTTCGCCTTTCGGAGCGAGAAGTTCGCTGCACAGCGTACAAAACAAAAAATGGGGGGAAAAAATCACTTCTCACCATTTCCTTGAGAGCTTTTCATTTTACACACCGACATCTTCTGTCACGATAATTGAATACTATGCAATCGTGCCGCGCTTAAGCCTTGTTTAAGTTACGGGAGGTTTTTTTCGGTGCCCGTTTATTTCCTCGTTGGAGTAGGGTACAAAAAACACTCTCTCTCTCTCTCTCTCTCTCTCTCGCTCCTCCAGTTTCTCGGTGCTGCGATGCGATAATCTTATCAATGGCAACCGATCGGCCAGATTGCGCGACAATTTAACTCTTGTTTTGTAGCGCACGGGATGCTGCGAGGCGTTGCCGGAGCCGGGGCGGTTGTATCAATTAATTCCGTGGCCGAGCCGGGCCGGGATCGCTGAGCATAAAACAACGAAAAAAAAAACAGTTTGAAACTCATCAACGCGTAAGTAAGTTGCCCCCTTGCCGAAACCGATCGTGTGTCCAGGTACGCGCACCTGCCGAGCATAATTCAAACCGTCCAAAACCAGTTCATCTTTCGCGCCCGCCTGGCGCGGCAAACGTGTCAGGTTTGTTTAATTTTAGTCGACCGGGTCTGTCGCCCCGGGTCCGCCGCATCCATGCCCCCCACCCCCGCCATCGCCAGCACCAAAACACTCGCGAGCTCTCCCGCCCATTCTATTTCGGTGTGTTTTCTTACTTTGTTTGATTTTCGTGGCGTTCTCCCACCGGGCAACGCGCCGTGTGGCCGTGTTTTGACACCGACACCGGGGCTGCCGCGTGCAGGTGCGACAGGTGCGTGCGTCCGCCCCCCCCCCCCTGGGGGGGGGGGGGGGGGGGGGGGGAGGCCCGTTTTTAACTCGTTAATTCTCACTGTTAAAATAAAGCGAGTTAGAGCGGCGGGCAAGCAAAAAAACACGCACACTACCATTTAAGCAGCAGCATCGGGAACCTGGAACTGGAAGGAAATGGAAATGCTTCATTTTCATCGAGCGAATCGGAAACAGAAACCAGAACTAGGCGTGTTTTTCTGGTCTTCGCACAATCCATCTGCCGTTAAAGGGTTCTCGAGTACACTACGCCGCTTTCAACGCCTCGAAGAAAATTCGTTTAAAAATCTTAAGCACGCCGGCTGCATCTTCGGCGATGTCGTCCTCGTCGTCGCTATCAACGCCGCGATACAATGCTGCAGCGCAGGGTGACAACAGTCGGCGGCCTTGCGGTGGTGTCTGAAGGCAAACATTGGGTGGGCAGCAAAGTTTTCCACAAATAGAACCGGGTACGGGTAGTTGTTTTTTTAGTTTTTCTATAACGTCTGAATCTTCTTAGAATCATAAGAGTTTTTGAAGGTACATAATTGAAGATAATAATTTTAAATTACAAAATTGGAGGAGATTAGGAGGAGAGTATGGATATCCAATATGGATTCAAAAGAATGAATCATCCCAATAGAGTCCTAAACCATAACACTTTTAACGACATTCGAATGAAGCTACTCCGTAGATCAATCGGTAACAGCAAAGTTCTATACACAACTTGACTAGGATCGAATCTCGTTAGAAATCTATTACATAAGGAAATGTAGAAAACTCTTCACGATATGTTTTTTCAGCAAAAAAATGTCATCCAACATCAAAACTTTGAGTGCGGAAAAGGAAACAAAAAACGGAGTGAGTGAGTGAGTATCAATTCGCAAACGAC
Source organism: Anopheles cracens (assembly GCA_002091845.1). Lineage (NCBI taxonomy): Eukaryota > Metazoa > Arthropoda > Insecta > Diptera > Culicidae > Anopheles > Anopheles cracens. The sequence continues at coordinate 157,590 of KZ068456.1, read as the reverse complement.
GAGTGAGTTAATTAGCGCGCGAGCGCGTACTTTGCGGCCGTGCGGAATAATTTCCTTCCCATTGCGGAGATCCGACAGCGGAGGGCCCAGGAGGCTCTCCCCACGGGACGGCGGACGCTGGAATGGAGAAGTCATAAAGGAATCTTCCGTCCGGCTGGTTTGAGCCGAGGGGCGAGTGACATCGCGGGCCCCAATCCCTTGCCCGGCAAGACGATTGCCATTATGGAGTGGTTTATATCACCTTCTGTGGATCTGTTACTCGCACCATTAGCCTGGAGGAGCTCGAAATCGTTTAAGGAGAAAACCAGAACCAGAGCCGTACGGTTTGCGTGTTTTTTTCACTCTCTTCCCTCTGTTTGTTGCTCTGTCTCGCAAAGACGTCAAGATTTACATCTCGTTTGTCATGGGAAGAGTACCGGAGCGCTGGGCCCGCGAGCAACCGCTCGAATCTCGATGGAATTTTTCTTTTATTATTTGTGAAACGCCAGCCTGAAGATGCCCCCAGCCCACAGCCTTGGGAG
>KZ068456.1:139786-150704 GCA_002091845.1 Anopheles cracens | reverse complement strand
GGCGGAGGCGGCGATGGAAAAACATTAAGCTACACAACCGTCAAACACAAACCGGCGAACGAGGTTGGAAAAGGGTCACGTCGCAGGATCGACAGCACAAATAGCCACACCAAACCAAACAAACAACTGGCCGAAACCCGGAAAAAAGAATCACGTCAAAATCGGGGTCCCACCACCAACACCACCACCTCCTTTCGTAACGGGGGTTTGGTTTGCTAAGGTACACTAAGCCCGGATTAGACCCCGGGGTCCGGGGGTTTTCGGATGGCGAAGTAAAAAGGGTTTAATTGTCGCTCTGCCAGCCTCGGGAGCGAGGCACGGGAGGCAGGAACCGGGCCGGCTTCGATCGCCCCATGGGAAATTGATATTGATCGTGTGCGGAACGAATTGTCCTGTTTGTGATGTTCCGTGGCGGGAGGAACGAAACTGAAATCCCTCCAAGCTCTGGACGTAATTGAAGCTGGACACGATGGCGGAGGTGAGTTTCGGTTTCTCGGCCGTTTCGATCGAAAGTGAACGCGGCCGAACGCGCGTCACCTGAAGCGACGTGAAGAAATGTTCGCCTATTAGAAAGGATTAGAGCTCTCAGCGGTCTGCAGACCCGGGCCGCGTCGTATCGATACTCGACGCTATTTCCAATCCCTGCCCCGGTCCGGGGCTTAACGGGAAGGTCGTAAGATCGTGAGTTTGATGTGCACGCAGAGCGTACTGGCAGGGTAAAGGGGAAGTTTCACATTCCAAACTTTGCGGCGTACAAAATAGGGTTAATAACGAGCAGAAATATGAGCTGCATTAAGATACCTTGGCGGAGATCGCTCCAACGGTCACATTCACATTGTAGATTGACAATTACAAACCGTCATTAGATGTGCGTGAGGAATACATCAGGAGTATTCCTCGGATGTTTGAAAAGATGTTCATTCCAAAACGTTCCAGAGATAGAATTTGCTAATTTGTTGAAAAAAAAAATGATACTGAGTAATGGATAAGTCTATATTTTGAGATATGTCGATGTCCAAAGAACAATTTCTTCCAGGATTACTTGGTCTTCCAAGATCACTTCCAGGGCTGTCGAATCTGCTTCCAATGAGTAACGCAACTTTGGATGGGTCTTGAAATCTATTGAAATTTAACCTCAAATTCAAACCAGTTTGAGCTAATCTAATGGACTCAATACCAAGTTGAGATCAAGTCACAAATTGGAATAGCTTTGTCAGCTTCGATGCACCACCAAACAAAACAATCTCTAATCCGTTTTATGGGACCCAAATAGGGAGGACTCCACGCCATAAGCCAGCGTCCAGATACGACAATGTTTTCATCACCGCGATTAACGCAATTAAGACCAACAACATCAACGCAACGCACACACGAATGCGCCCAACAGAAGAGTTTGTGTTTTCGCTGTCGGCTCTATCTAATCGTCAAGCGGTACCGTCGTTGACGCCGGGTTTTCTGCCGCCTGCTGGACCGTCGGACTCGCCCTCTGTGGCGCACAAGAATTAAATGCAACTAAATAAAACCAACGACCATGAACACGTCTTGATCAGGCGAAAAGCGGTGGCCCTTACATGCAGCACTGTTCCAATTTGTACGCCCCTTGTATCTTCGCGCACACTCGCGTCGGAAAGCGGAAATCGGTCCGTGTTTTCAGTGAAATGAAACTCCCCCCGGACTGCATTCGCTTTCGCTCCCCTGTTTCTCTCGCCATCGAACCGCGCGACCCGGAAATGTAGCCTGTGTGTGTTTGTTGTTAAGTTGTGGAAATTTTCTTTACAACAAAAACCCCCGACGTCCCCTAATTTTTGGACGAGCGTCCGCCGCAGCGGCTTATCTAAAATCTACCGGTTATTCGATGGCGCACCGTGGCCGTCCCCGTTTCTGGTGCGCTCTCCCTTCGGCCTATTAATTGCTGATACCTTTATCTATGACATATGGCGACGCTGGAACCGCGCTCGAGTGCGCACCCGCCTGGGAATGCACCGGGCCCGCGGCCAGCTGATTTTTAGGACCACCGAAACGGTGCGGTGTGTTCGAGTTTCGAGTGGGTCGCCGCCTCATAAACGCGGCCACGGTTATGTGGTGATGGTAATAAATATGCCTGCACGCGCGGCGGCCCCGTGCGTGGATAAGGGCGAAAGAAAGGGTCCGAAGCCAATGACACGGTCGCCGGAATCGGGATGCGCATGAATGCGCGGTGCGCGATCGAGAGGAGATCGGTCGGATCGATCGGCGGGTTTTAGGTTTTGCTTTCTCGTTTTGGTGAAGCGAAAGGGCCCTCTAGTTTTGATAAATGTTCGCATCGCTGTTTGAAATTGAACGCATTTTTCAGCCACTCCTGACGGGAACAATCCAAACACGGGCCCGTCCGGCGGTGGTTTGCATAAAAAAGTTATCTATTTCAATTAATTCCTCTCAACAGACGGGCGCGCGTGCCCGCTGGAGAGAAAAAAACGGCACGTTGGAATGAAATATGATTGCATTGTTTTCCGTGTGGAGCACGCGACACGCACCTTAAGCGAAACAGATCACAAACAATCGCCCAAACCGTGGCGCACACGGCTGTGCAGTGAGCTTCCAGCCGTTCCATTATCATCTTAAGCTGCGACTCGTAAATTCGCCTTTTAAACACCTCACAAGCTGCTTACGGGCGTGTAAGCCCGAGAAAGCCGGAGAAATATGAGCTGCCCGTGGACACCTAGGATCCCCACTAGGCGCAAAACACAAAAAGACGAAGAACGAAATCCAGCTGCTGCCGCCGGGGCCGGTTCATAAATATTGCATACATCTTCATTAGACGGCCGTCACTTCACGTCACGATTTTTGCCGCCACCGCCAGCACTCGGGGCGTCCTCGTACTCCAACGCGTTGCCACATTGTATGTTAAAGCGCAGAAGAAGATCGGGCTGGGAAACACACTCAGACACACCAGCGGCCTCTGCGGCACTCCACACACTGATAAAAGCCGGGAGGTGTTCCCGTTTGGACGGCGTTTGGCGCCCGGAAACGCCCGGAGCGGAATTCGGCCCAAATTGAATTAATTGACTAATATTCATAAACAAGAATTAATCATCGGGTTTATCACGTTTTTCGGTTTCGGCCCCGGTCGGCTCCGTTGCGCTCCTTAATTCGCTGCTTCCGCCTCTTCGTCTAGTTGATCTAGTTCTGACCGTCGAGCGGATTTGGAGCGGGCATTTGGAACTGACCTGAAGTCGAACGGAGAGAACGAACACGACGTGAAGCGTGCCGAGATAGTCGAGTCGCTCTCGAGTGGACTGCCGACGCTCCCTTCGGCTCCCTAATGATCGATGTATGAACTTGAAAATGGACCATCATTAGTGTGAGTGGTTTTTGTGTGATTTTGTTGTATATCGAGAGAAACTAAACACACCACTACCTTCCCGGGTTTGGGGTAGGGAACATACACAAAAAAAATCGATGAAAAACCACTCGAGTTGACCCTCGTCACTGCGTACACGGTGCGTCCGTTGGTACCGTCGATTAGTCGAGTGGATTTTCCGAGCCTTTTCCTTTTCCGACGGAAACCCTCTCAAGAACAAGGCCCGTGACCACACAGTGACAGATGAACGTCCCGAAAAGCCACTTGAATGCATCTGTCGTGGTCGACTGTTTCGCTTCGTGTGCGAGAGCGAGAGAGAGGGAGAGAGTGGGTGAAAAAAACAACATCCTTAGCCACCCGTTGTCGTGTGTTTTTTTTTTGCTGCTGTTGTTCAAAACCTGCGGAAGGATTCCAAGTCCCAAGTCCGATGCACTCAGCGGGCGCGTTGAAAAATCGATCCTCACCGTGGCAGGAGGGCGCAAAACCATTAAGGCACGAGAAACACGTTGTTCTCCGCGGGGTGATTATTATTAGTGTGATCGTTTCTTCAACGCAATTTGTTCCACGCAGGGAAACCTCCCCAGAACCTCTCCCGGTATGAAGGGTGCTCGAAGTGTTTTAACAAAATTAAATTCAATCCCAGTGCGAGCTGTGCTGTGTCTACTGGCAGTAGGGAGAAGAAAGGTTTCAAGCAAGCATTTCTTGAGGCGTACATTGCTGCTGAAATATTTCAGGTACACGGGTGGAGGAAGTAATTAAAATCGGCGTGGTATGTTTTGATGGACATTCTTCTTCGCAGTGTCTGTCTCGCAGTTATGATGCTGTGTGGAGATATTGCATAATGTTGGCCCCCTCTGCACATCATCCGGCGGTAGTGTAATCCCTCGAGGAAACGAAAGACCTTCGGACGGAGTTAGCATTTGCTTGCCAAGGATGTCCAAGGATGTCCCGGGCGTAATGGCGGAGTTAGCACATCCTGCTCCTGCTGCTGCTGCTGCTGCTGCTTATCAAACGCTTTCGATCATCCCCCCACTCGGCGGTTTGAAGTGGATGCCGGGGGAAGAAGTGGAACACACAGCGCACAGCCGCTTTCCAGGACAAGGACTCGGTCGCGTGACAGGAGCGCCCTCGAACACATCTATCAAACCGTGCGCCATCATTTCTCTTCCCATCCTGACAAAGGCAAACGTTGAGCTTCGGCACCGGCGCTATCCATCCATCTGGTGCGCTGGTGCACTGTGAAAAGTTTACATTCCGCAACACCTCTGGTCGTGTTATCCATTTTTTTCTGTAGCTCTCTGTAGCGTTGCCTTTCGTCCATTACTTCCCCTTGAGTTGGTGTTCATCATCATCATCACTTCCTGCTCGTTCGTGCATGTTTCTTTTTTTCGTGCGTCCCCCCCACATCGGTTGTAATGAGAATGAAGTGCAAACGATGCGTTCCCGGAGGGGCGCGGAACATCCGACAGGACGCTCAAGAAACGCTCTCCACGTCCGTATCGCTGGACTGGTTTGCCGAAGACGCTTGCCAAACAGTGCGCCACTAAAAACGGGTCCGTGGGCGTTCGAAAGTTTTGCCAAAGTTCTGTCAACTTCGCCACCTCATCGATGGCGGTAGAGCTCTCCGTGCAGAAAGTTGCACCGCTTGACCACCGCTTTGGTCCGGAATAATCGATTATTGATGTCGTTTCATGACGGACGGACGGCGACGATGGCTGTTACCGGAGGCGCAAAGCTCTTCGCGTGTAGTTTTCCACGCCTCCGGCACTAATACACCACCGGGATCGATCGATAAGACGCAAAGAAGACCGCACACAGGAGTTCCCTGGGTGGACGTGGGCCGACGCGGGCAGAGGACGGGAGAGGTGTCACTCACTTACATCAAGTTTGCCGCTACTTCTGGCCACTTCTTGACTTGAGCGAATGTTGTTCCGGCCACCACCACCGACCATCGTCACTATTCGTAAAGGCTCTAACGACCGTCTGAGGGGTTACTCCAATCCAATCCTGTAACACGCTCGCCTGCTCCACCGGACGGTTCTTCGGGTTGCACTGGCCGTAGTAGTAGTACCCGGGCCAGGAAAAACCAGAATGGACGGATGAATGAATGATTAATGGACTGCACGCACACGCATCATCTCCCCGCTGCTAGTCCCATTTCTCATTGCTGCTGCTCTACTCCACACGCACACACAGACCCAAGAACTAATAGACCCAGGGCACAGATGTGCGATTGGACCGAAAGCAAAACAAGCCCAAGCGGTCGTTACGAATCGTTTGGCGTATTTTTGCGCACAGAACCCACGGTAGGCGGTGAGCCAGCGTGCGTTTGAAGTGGGTCGTCCGAGCGTTACGCATCACCCAGGGACGTCCGTGTAGTGAGTGTGTGTGAGTGTTTTTTTTTGTGCCTTTTCGTTGCTTTTCTGGTTGGTAAATATCGCTCCTATTCTTGGAGGCACCAGCGTTCGAAGAAAACACCACGATTGAGTCTCGATTGAGCAGAAGAGCAAACAAAAGTTCCAAACGAGAGCTTTGCTTCTTTTATTTTGGTGCAGGGTAGTCAAATTAAATCGCACCACGTTGGAATTGGTATGGTGTATATTCAAATTAATCTACCGCCTGCACGATTCACCCCGGCACAAGTGGCACCCGAGACACACGCGGGCTGGCATTCAGCCCTTGCGCCAGAAACGTTGGAATTAGCCGTAAGGCGCAATCCTCCTGGAGTGTCGTTACGAAGAACACGAGCGTTGCAATCGAGTGGATCGACCAGGTTTCTTGGATCTTTTTCTCCCAGTTGGAGTGGCGCGTTTTGATATACCGGGAAGCAGAGACTTCAGCTGGATTTAATCAGCAGTGATCAATTATACGAATCGATTTCTATTGTATGATCAAGAAGAATCACAGAAAATTAGTACGAATTGATGAAAATAGTCAAGAAATGCGGCCAGCACATGGGCCAGCACGGCTGTTTGTACAAGTTAAAGGTGAAGGCACTATCTGAGGGAGTTAGCAGATGCTTCATGGTTACTGAGAGACTCAGAAAGGCACTAGCAGTAATGTAGATAGAAAAGGTATGACTTGGTTGCAGTACTCGCCGCATGCTTAACGACATACTTGCATAGCTCCCAACCAATTCCATTCCTACTGAATGTCCAACAATCAAATCACAATACCTTTCTTCGCGTCGCATCCACTTAAGCAATTGGCCATCGGCTTCCTCTGCGAGCGGGACGCGCGCACACACAAACCCATCATGTTTGACAATGTTGGCGTTACCGTGCGGTGAAATTTAAACACCCGACCCAACTCTAAGCTCCACAAAAATCAAATCCACCACAACCCTACCCAGTCCCTGTGGGGGCCGACGATAAAACAAATAAAGGACACCTTAAAGAAGCAGTAAAACAAAACGCAGCAGCAGCAGCAGCAGCAAAAAATGTGAAGACCACAACGACAAGAGAGAGAGAGAGAGAAAAAAAACCGTCCCCGCGACATAAAACAAACGAAATCTAGCAAACGTTCGTTAGTTAGGCTCGACCGATGCCTTCTGTGGGGAGAGGCAACATAAAGTAAGGTAGCCAGTCGGGCAGCCCAGGCCCAAGTTCAAGGAACGAACCCTTCCTTGCGAGACAATGTTGGAGGGCAGTGTGAGGCAGGACCTGTGCGAGCCGTTGTTCTTGCCCAGATATAGGGTGATGATGTGTGGCACCACTGGAATTCATCTCCCCGGCTCTCTTTGTTTTGGTCCGTCTTTTGGGCCCGCTGCCCGCTCCTAAAAGGGTCACTTTATTCTGCTCCTCTTTGCTGTCCACTCACAAACACACACGCAGGCAGGCATCTTCCTGCAGCAACCCAAGAACTTCCCAGATGAAGAAATATTTCCTTCCCCGCTCGTTCCAAGACCTGTTTCCAACGTTTTTTTTTTCTTCTCGTCGTTCATCCCGTATCTACTTTGCAAAACTTTGCGAACGTCCGAACTCCGCCCGAAGATGAAGATGATGGAAGATGACGCCTCCGACACCGTTCCGTTCTCCGTTGCCAGCTGAGATGCATCGCCCGCAAATGGCTGGAAATGGCCAAAAACTTTAAAAGTTTAATGGGATATGAAAATGGATCTCGCAAACGAGATCCCGTCATTTGCGGGCTTAAGCGCGCGCGCAGGAGAAGGAAGAAGGCGCTCCGGCGACGTCTCGTCGTCGGTGAGAAATAGAAGGTAGGAAAATGGGATTGCCTGGCCAGCTTCCAGTGGGGGGGTTTTATGAGGGAAAAACAATCAAACACCCCACACGGGGAGGCGCACTTCCTGCTTGATGACAATTGCTAGCAGGGATTAGGTTTCGCCCCCCAGGCGACTTATCCCATTTCTGTGCGTCCATTATCGCGCTTTAAAAATAATCAATTATTAGAGATTCCTTCTGACTGCGGAGGAGCTTTCTGTTTGTTTTTCGCTTCTTTTTGGGGACAAAATCAAAGCTTCCCGTCTGTGGCACACTTTATTGGTGTCGCTAGTGTCGGTACGGGTCGCCGAGAGAGACGCTCACGTCTCCGAAACCGAAACCGAACCAAGTAACTTCCGACACGTTCGCCCGGCACGGTACGGGGCAAAACCGAACCAGAACCGAACCGAAAACTGATCCTAATTTATTGAAAATTAGATTTTGGACTTTGCAACGACCATTTTTCCCCTGTCGGGCTCCTGCCGGGGAAATGGGTTTTTCCCGTACGCCCCGGAATGTGCAATGGGGATGCACCGTAACAGTAATTTGCATCCACCGTCCTTTGCTTGCGCGCCGGCGTCTTCTTGCCAGATTCGCATCCGCAAGTTCGAGAATGTTTTATGGAATTTCATCTGATTTTATCAAGGTGGGAAGACCGGCCCGTAGCGCAGGATTGCATCCCCAGTTGCGCGGCCCCATGACATCCGGGACTCTGGCGATCGGAATTGGACGGGGCAGAGAGCTGTGGCGTGAAATTTACCGCTCGTAGTGAAATTACGGCTACGGGGTGGAACGTGGCCATGTTTTCTGCTGCCCCGGAATTGACCGGGGACCGAACCGAAGGATGGAAATCGCCGCGTACGGGCCGGGCGGAACAAACAAAAGCTTCAAAGTGGGTGAAAAAAAAAACGATAGTGCGAGAGAGAGAGAAAGCACCCGAAGAGAAAAAAAGTTAATCTTAAATTTAGTAAGAAAAAGGTATTGTGTGCGCGGTTTTTACATAAATTTTTCGCTCCACAGAGAAACCGAACCCTTCGGTAGCCATAAAAAACCCCAGCACCGGTGGCGTCGTTCAAGGATTCTTCGCTATAATTTGCCGCTAATACACGTCCTGTCTGCCTGTCGCCTCCTCCCACGCCGTCTTGGGTCACTTTTGCAAATGAGTTTCCCCGGTGGACCTCCCACGTGCAAAGTCCCAAAAATTAACTACCTCTCATCAATCGCGGGTTTGGCATCGCAAATGGGGCCAGGTAGAGCCAGCCGGCCCCCGGGTCATCGGCGATCGACAAACAAATCGACAAATCGACCCCCGGCTGGCTGGTGGGGCATTCTGGGAATCATCCAAGGTGGAAATAAAATGATAGATTAAGTGGTTTGGATTCGATTTTCTTAGGAAACCGATTTCCGTTGACCGAGGATGAAATAGATACTGGGTTGGCCGGTAAGTTCTGGTGATCTTCTGGTTGAATCTAGTGGGCAGGCTAGAGGAATCTCTGACATGTAGCTGGATCTACATGTTCTACACGTTGAGGGGACATCCTCACACATAGGAACTAAAGATCTGGAGGATAAGTTTAGTTTTTCTATGGGATCTCATAGTGATGAAGGCTTATACAAATATAAAATGATAAATATATATGTCTGGAGGATTCCAGGATCTGTAGTTGGCAACACGCAACGAGTCATATATCAAATCTCATCCAACCAACAATCCAATCCAACAGTTGTGTGACAGCTAGTAGTAATTACAGTTGTGACAGCTAGTAGTCCTTGGGTAGTAACTTCCACGAGGTATGCTTCCCGTTTCTTCTGAGAATATTGAAATTTAGACTCTGATTCAAGAGATTTATTAATCTGAAAATACTCATCAATCTACAAAGAGTCGTAAATCTCCTAAGATTAATAAATATCTAATTAATCATAATTACCTGAAGAGTCACGGCTCTCCAAAAGATGTCAAATGTCGAAAACTCCTCTAAAACTTACGCTCAAACCCAAACCCAGAACGGCGCGGCCGGGTCGTGTTTCCTCTAATCAAATCCGTCCGAACGAGGAAAAAAACGACAACCAGGAAGCAAACCACCCTCTCACCGTGATACTTACTCTCGAGCTTGGGAGATAGTTTTCAAGAACAAAATGATAACAAATCAAACCAAGACTAAACCTCTTCGTAAGAAAGCCCACGACAGAAATATAAGACAATTGAGTCGCTAATAAAGCACTGTCCCCAGAAAACGCATCCCATACACTCGCGTTTGGCACCGTGTTTGACACCCTTTCCATGCCAGCCACAATCCTTTACGGTCGTGGTGCAAAACGCCCTAGCCCTGGCCCTAGGAAAAATGGCCCAGCCGAGCGTGCTAGCTCACGACAGACAGTTTTATTGTTCGGCCACGGCCACGCTTGGCCAGGGCGCAACCAGCGCCCGGTGTGTGCAGCGATCGTGCCATTTCGCCACCCCTGACCGCGGCTGTATCACCGCGTGAAGTCACTTCCTGCAACGGGCGGGGTGGCGTGGTTCTTTTTGTTCTTTTCGCCTATGGCGCAGCCTCCGCACAGTGTTTTTTTCTTCTCCTTCTACTCCTGCTTTATTTCGCACAGATGATCTATTGTTTATCTTCGGGCGGGGAGTGAAAGTCATATTGCGGATGCACGATTCTTTCCGCAGACATTCCCGGGGTTTTATGGGTGGCCTTTTCAATTGCCAAAAAATTGGGTGATCTTTGCGTGGTGAGCGGGGCTGGCGGGCGCCTAAAAACAAAAACCCGACGATGAACTATGGCACCTAGAGGGGCGTCATAACCAAATTTCGGCCCATAATGGATACGGCTTTGGTGTTTTTTTTTTGGAGGAGCATAGTCTAGAGGGATTTTGGAGTACGCTAACCCTCGAAGGGGGCGCTTATTGTACATTTTTAAGCCATATTTAATGTTTTGAAAACTTTTTTCGTATATTCTTTTATTTGAAAATAAAGAAATAGTAGGATATGTTTGGTGAAGCATACTGCGGGCTTCAAGAACACGAGGAACAGTATTCAAGACGCATTACTATCAAAAGATCTGATTCGTTTAATTGCTTCCACACACAACAAAAAACCAACGCTCCTCTCTCTCCCAAGGGTTAGCAGCATCAATATCCGAAAAACTCCCAGAGCATTTATCTAGCGCCTAACGATTGTGAAGGAATGCTGAATTTATGGAGTGGAATTATTAAAACCAACCCTTCGTAAACCATCGCATCCCGTTGCTTTTCGGGGAGAAATGCTCGAAACCTCCGACTCAAGTGTGCGGAAATGCTCGGGAAAATATGTATATACATATGCAATCCATGTGGAGTGTGTGCGGTGGAGCGCCGGCAG
>KZ068456.1:125865-139776 GCA_002091845.1 Anopheles cracens | reverse complement strand
TTTTTTTTTTGCTCTCTGCATGTTGTTGGTATCTTCCCCAACAGCCGGACGGTTGAACGGACGCGAACTGCATCTTATCGGACGCCAGCATCGGTGGCGCATTTTTGTGTTTTTATTCTTCCACTGCTGGTGCCGCTGCTGCCGCTGCTAGGTGTGCATTTTATTAGACAAATAAAGATATGCAAAAACGACGGGTCCGGCCTGCAAATACACAACCCCAGACCCATGTCGGAGTGGCAGCCGTGGCTAGATAAACGAATCATCTCGACGCAAACGCAAACAGAAAGCGCAGAAAGAGTCGGGGGGGACCGGATCTGTCTCAGAAGACGGTGTGCCACGGAACGGGCCGCAGAGTGGTATTTCCTGCTTTCCGCCGGCATCATCTCGCCACGCCACCCGCCCCCATCGGCCACCATCGGCGGTGGAATTTATTTGTTTCGCTTGTCTGACTCGGTCCGACTATCCGCGACTTCTCACCTTCTCGCCGGAAGAGGCCCGGCACAAAATTGAAAACCAACGACAAAACGCAGCAAACTAAAACAAAGAGACAAGAGCGACGACGGGAAGAGAGAGAGAGAGAGAAAGAGAGAGAGAGAGAGAGAGAGAGGGAGCGAAAAGCCAAACAAACAGCCGGCCAAAACAAAACTCCGGCGTGGAGGCGATGAATCAGGCGACCAAACAATGGTAAAGAGAAAAAAAGTGAAGCAGTAATCGAAAGGAACGAGCGACAGCAAAGAAGAAAAAAGGAACAGCAACAGCAAAAAAAAAAACAAACAACAAACACCCGAAGCGAGAAATTAAATTACTACACTATTTAATTAAAATTATAAATAGACGGCGCGAAACGCCGAACGGCGCGAGATTAGATTGACCTGCCTTGGTGTGTGTGTGTGTGTTTGGACTGCGCCCTCCGGGTGCGATCGCTAGCGACACGTGATCGAACGAAGTGCATTCGCCGTTTTGCCCTCGCTTAAGACCTCCTCCTCATCGACAGGGATGAATCTCGTTAATCCACAACATAATAAGAGCACATTGCGCGTCCGCGAGCGTGGCTTTTGTCTATTTTTAGGGTCTTTGTGATTCGAAAGTTTTGGGTCACATCTCCCCGGTCGCGTAGAAAAGAAAACCTCTCTCCCCGAACGCAAGATTTCACCAAAATAATAATAAGGTTTTGACTGTGAGCTCCAAGTGAAGAAAAAAAAAACACACGGAACCTCAAATAAAATAAAAGCTCGTGAGCAAGCAAGAGTCGGCGAAAGAGTTGGTAACGAGATTTACTATTTTTTGTTCGTACGTGTGTGTGTGTGTGCGGCCCGAAGTTTTGCGTGTCCCTGGCACGGTGGGAGCAGTCACAGAAGCTACAAGTCGGAGGCGCACGGAGTTGCGCACGAAAACATACAGCTACAGGAAAGAAGCTGGTGACTGTGAGATGAATTCATAGAATTTGAAGTTGCTGCGAGATGTGAGGAGGTCACGCGAAATAAAACCGCTGCGGTGAATAGAACTAAGACCCTGCCGTGCGCGACTGGCAGCGTCCGAGAGAGTGAGGGCAGAGAGAAAAAAAACTTTTCGCAAAAGGAAGGTCCCATCAGCTCGTCCTCCCACAACGGAACGCGATGTGCGTTTTGCGATTTTACTTGACGGTTTTCGGTTTTTTCTCTCTCTTTTTTTTGCGTTCCTACTTTTTGTGCCCGCAGTAAAAGCAGCTAATGGCATCACGGGGCACCCACAAAACATGGGCGCACGCAAAAGTCAACCCGGCGGAGCGAAAACGGGCGAGACTTGAAAACACTCCACGGTGGGGACGGACGCGGGTAATGGAATATTCGCCCCAAAGTGGCGAGATTGTATGGCACAACAATAGAGAATCGTTAATCATTTTATAACCCTCACTACCGACCGACCCACCTTCCGACCGGGCCTAGCCCATCCGCCTCCCCGTGCGAGATAAAATAGCCCAGCGGAGGCGGCGAAAAGAACGCACGCGTATGTGCAAAATGTGGCCACCCCGGTCCACACCCGGGGTTCCGAGAGTTCCCGGCTAGTTCCAGGCCAGCACGGTTCGGTTCGAATGGCATGACCTCTCGCTTTTTTCCCCATATGCACTCACACACACGCCACACGCTTCAAACAAAACAAAAAATCCTTACACAATACTCCGTCACCCAAAAATTCTCCACTTTTCCTACCCATCCGCGAGCGTGGTCACAAATCAAAAATCTTATTGCCGTTTTCGGCTGCCGGATGGGGTTTGCTTTTCGACCGGGTAATGATCGTTTTTCGGACGTTTTGGAGGGGGCTTTTTGTTGTTGTTGGTGTGTGCCTGTTTCGGTACGGTTCAAAGAAGGCAAATCATCTTCGACGGGCGGGCAGGACCCGCCGACGGAGGATCAAATTGAGGGTCATAATTCTTTTTGACTATTTTTAATTTGCTTCCCAAGCTCGAGAGTAAGTATCACGGTGAGAGGGTGGTTTGCTTCCTGGTTGTCGTTTTTTTTCCTCGTTCGGACGGATTTGATTAGAGGAAACACGACCCGGCCGCGCGGTTCTGGGTTTGGGTTTGAGCGTAAGTTTTAGAAGGTGCTTTTGACATTTGACAACTTTTGGAGAGCCGTGACTCTTCAGGTAATTATGATTAATTAGATATTTTTTAATCTTAGGACATTCACGACTCTTTGTAGATTGATGAGTATTGTCAGATTAATGAATCTCTTGAATCAGAATCAAAATTTCAATATTCTCAGAAGAAACGGGAAGCATACCTCAAGGAAGTTACTACCAAAGGAATCATCTAAAAACAATACTATAACTACCAGCTGTCACATAACTGTTTAATTGACGTTTCTTAGAAAACAAACTCTAAACGAACTCCTGAGCGTTGTTTAAGCCTTCAAAACTACATGACATAATGTGATGAGATTTGATATATCACTCGTTTTGTGCTGCCAAGTATAGATCCTGGCATCCTCCAAGCATATATTTTTTATCATTTTATATTTGTTTAAGCCTTCATCTCAATGGGATCCCATAGAAAAACTAAACTTATCCTTCAGATCTTTAGTTCCTATGTGTGAGGATGTCCCCTCAACGTGTAGAACTAGCCTGCCCACTAGATTCAACCAGAAGATCACCAGAACTTACCGGCCAACCCAGTATCTATTTCATCCTCGGTCAACGGAAATCGGTTTCCTAAGAAAATCGAATCCAAACCACTTAATCTATCATTTTATTTCCACCTTGGATGATTCCCAGAATGCCCCACCAGCCAGCCGGGGGTCGATTTGTCGATTTGTTTGTCGATCGCCGATGACCCGGGGGCCGGCTGGCTCTACCTGGCCCCATTTGCGATACCAAACCCGCGATTGATGAGAGGTAGTTAATTTTTGGGTCTTTGCACGTGGGAGGTCCACCGGGGAAACTCATTTGCAAAAGTGACCCAAGACGGCGTGGGAGGAGGCGACAGGCAGACAGGACGTGTATTAGCGGCAAATTATAGCGAAGAATCCTTGCCCGACGCCACCAGTGCTGGGGTTTTTTTATGGCTACCGAAGGGTTCGGTTTCTCTGTGGAGCGAAAAATTTATGTAAAAACCGCGCACACAATACCTTTTTCTTGCTAAATTTAAGATTAACTTTTTTCTCTTCGGGTGCTTTCTCTCTCTCGCACTATCGAGCATTCATCAACGCTACAAAGTTCTTCAAACTTTCCCTGCCCAAAATAGAAGTTTGCGGAAGAAATATTACACAAACTTTCCAACGTGTGGATGACCATCGGCCATTCACCATCGCGCATTCTGACCGAACTGTGCCCACGCCATCACTCCACCGTGTACGCTGCTGCGTGCAACAATAACGCGAACCATCATCCATCGACGTACGCACGCCGAGGGAAGCGAACGAAAGAAAAAAAGAAACCATCCGAAGATTCATCGCACCAGATGGAAGTGCGCGATCCAGCAGACCCTTCGGTGCAATGGAAATGAATTAATCATTCGTCCGGATGAGGTCCAGCAGTTCGGCAGATCGGCTCGGTGGTCCGTGGGGGGAATTTTTTCTCACCTGGCATGTTGGCACCTCTCAAAAAATGGAGGGGCCCGTTTACTAGGCTGGAGGAAGCGCTTGGCAACGGGGAGAGTGAGATTGAGAGATCGTAATGATTAAACCAGCAGCAGCAGCAGCAGCAAGAGTGGAAGTAGTCGAAACGATGGAGTCGCCTGGTGAGCCGGCATTCGCGCTGAACCCGGAGGTCATTTCGAGCCGTCCGAGAATCCGATCGATCCGATGTTTGGAGCGAAGACGTGAGCGCAATATTTTGTTGCTCCCGTCTCGCTCTCGCCAGGGAAGACGCATGCATCTCCCGCCGTGCGCCAGAGAACATTAAACATAAACTGCCCACCAGTCGAACCAAAACAGAAAAACAAAACACGTGGCGATGGGGCAAACTAGAAATGATTTCTTCGGGAGCATCATTTTTCATACCACCCGTTTCGCTCCGGCCCGAGTCGATGGATGGAAGCTGAAGGGACGATGCCGCTTGCCAGCAAACGGTAACGCCAACTCTAACGGGGATCTCGCCCGGATCTAATGACAGCCTGGGGCCTGGGGCCCTTTGGACACGGGACAGGCGGTGTGTGACGTATCCTTCGCCGGCCGTGGAAAAGCTACCGTTAAAGTCAGAGTCGACAGAGGGCCGAAAATTAATGCGCTCCCTGCTGGAGTTGCATCGTCGCCTTCACCGACGAGCGTTTTCGTGTGTGTGATGAGACCCTTTTAAAGATGGCCTTTTTAATCCCATAATTATAAGAAATTATCAGATATTTTTGAGTTCTGTTGAGTGTCGATTCGTTCCCATTTTTCCTAGGAGTGGACTTGTAAGTAGTTTAACTCTTTATCTACTTCATTTGGAAGTTGACTGTTTTGAAGAGCCCAATCGACGAACCTTGTTAAATCTTCTTAAAGGCGGTTGAAAAGAATCAGTGTCGAAGCGCTTTTTCATAAAGATTGCGTGATTTACTCGACTCTCGAGTACACCACCAGTGCATGCGCTTCAGCATTCATCAACGCTACAAAGTTCTTCAAACTTTCCCTGCCCAAAATAGAAGTTTGCGGAAGAAATATTACACAAACTTTCCAACGTGTGGATGACCATCGGCCATTCACCATCGCGCATTCTGACCGAACTGTGCCCACGCCATCACTCCACCGTGTACGCTGCTGCGTGCAACAATAACGCGAACCATCATCCATCGACGTACGCACGCCGAGGGAAGCGAACGAAAGAAAAAAAGAAACCATCCGAAGATTCATCGCACCAGATGGAAGTGCGCGATCCAGCAGACCCTTCGGTGCAATGGAAATGAATTAATCATTCGTCCGGATGAGGTCCAGCAGTTGGGCAGATCGGCTCGGTGGTCCGTGGGGGAAAATTTTTCTCACCTGGCATGTTGGCACCTCTCAAAAAATCAATCAATGACGAGCGAGAGAGCGTGAGAGTGATGGAGGTGCGGGTGGGGTGTTGGCCCGGATTGAGCTGGTGAAGCCAAGGATGATAAGATGTAAACCCGGAATCATCATCTTCCGGTTTTGCCGCGACAAGGGAGAGTAGGTTTTGTTGACAATATAAGATTGAATTACTTAACCTCGACGGGCATTTTGAGCGCTAATGGAAGGAAGTGAGTGACATTAGGGAAATTTTAAACAAAAAGAAAAGTTATCACAAAAGATATCGTGTGACAAAGCCGACTCCCGAAACATTACTTTTCCCACCGACCACAGAAAACCAACAGTAATCCCCGAGCCCCGTCGGTTGCTCAGCGTTGGATTGGATCTGTGACTACTCCGAAGAAGTGTCGAAACTCACACCATCTCCGTGCGGTTCGGTACGCCACCTGGACGCCACCACCCACAGCCGGCGACGCCTCTACCCGCGTCCCGGAGATCAGAGGTCTCGCGCCGTTGGACCCGAGCAGTCATTTGTTTGATTTAATTTGAGGATAAAATTCCGCAAAGATTTGTGTTGCTGCGCGGCTGCGATGGACTTTACTTGGGACCGGGCCAACCGGGCGCTGATGTTTTGATTCCTTCGCATAGTTAGAGCCCAGGGTGCTCGGCTCGGTGAGCAGAACAGAAGAAAATTGTGTTTGGGGCCCCCGGACCCACACGCAAACACAGGGGATGACTTGTTCCGGGGATGATAAATTAACCTCAAAAATGGAAACCTCAATCCCACCACGGCCTTCTTACGTGCGCGCGTGTGGACGGTACCACGCGTGGTCTCCCCTACAGAAATTGCCACCAAATTTCACAATTCTCGGCTCATTGTGTTGCGGCGGGCTGTGTATGGGTGCCCTCTCTCTCTCTATCTTTCGAGCGAGCTGTCCACGGCTTAGCCTCGGCTAGGGCAGCTCCTCCTAGAGCGCAGTAGTTTGGGTTGGCTATTGTTTATGGGGAAGTTCGGAAGAATTGATGGTGCCGTTGATGACTGTGCCGGTAATGCCGCGATCGTTTCCCGCCGCACCGGGGGTCCCGCACTGGAGGAATTTCGCGCGCACAACCCCGGCACGTAGCACAATTGGACGTCAAAACAACAACGACGACCGGTGATGACCGACCGAGTGAGTGAGTGAACCCGGAGCGGCCCCAGCCGGCGTGCACCAACGGAAGCAACCAACAGGGAGGATGGTGGCGGTGGTGCCGAAGCGAGATTTGGTGTCTGACAACTCTATGAAAAATGGATTAGCTGGCAGCTAGCGGAGGCTTTGGTGCGTTTGAAAAGCGACTCTGAAAGAGATCTCGATCCGTAGATCGTTCGATCCGACCTATCGACAGTGGGTTCAGCACGAGCGACCGGTTGGACAGAATGAAGAATTGCAGACCGATGGTGATTTACATTCAGGTCAAAGATTGCTCTCGGACAGTTCGTGCCTGGTGATGGTCGGCCGAAAGATCAGCTCGAGCTGATCCTATTTACATTTCAAAGAGTCCTTTTGTTGTGATTTGGGACGCATTGTACTTGAGAAGAGTTGTCCGAAAAGCACTGCTACTACGAAACAAACAAGAAAATTACCTTATAAGTCCATTTCTGTAGAGGTTTTTAGCGTATTTGACATAAGCACGCCACACGCTTCAAACAAAACAAAAAATCCTTACACAATACTCCAGCGTGAGCTGTGCGTTGGGTGGGAGCAGCATAAAAGCGGTGCAGCATAGAAGAGAGAGGGAAAAAAACACCCAAACACCACCCCTAAGCCATCACTAGCAGCAGCAGCAACAGCGGCAGCAGAAGCAACACGACTCGAATGGTCAGTAACGCATGTCTTTTTTACCAACCACCCCCTACGCGCGGCCGGGTTTCACTCGCAGCCACACGGAACAACAAATTCCCGCCGTATGTGAGAAAGATTAGAAACAAATGAACCGCGCACACACCGTGGCACCAATTTTTGCCATCGCTAACAGGCGCGTGTGTGTGGGAGATTATTTGGACGGCGTGCGATTCCGGCTGTATGTGATTTGAATGGATGATAGGGTAGTGTGGGGCTACTAGTACGTGGCGACCGCAGGAACACTAAAAACCTATGGCAGGGAGCAAAAAAAAACCCTCAAGAATTGGATGCCCTAGAGGTAAAAGGAGGGGTTTTCCTCGAATGCGGTGAAAGAAACCGATAAAAATAGACTTTTTCTTCTCGTGGGACCACGTTAGTGTAGTTTACTATGAGTTGAAGTGATCTATGACTAACCGAATGGAGCTATGAGGTACTAGACTATAATAGCATTGTTTGGTTCTGGTCGATTAAATGAAAAGTTCCCTAAGCTAAAGAGTTTTTTGGCGGGAGCAGCTTCGTGTGGAGTACTATGAGCTTCCAAAATGAGCTCTGAGTTACTAGACAAAGCGTTTAAAACATAAAAACCCATTTTCTATCATAGCTTGTCTCGTGATGGAAAAATGATCACAAATCTTCAGCTATCAGCTAGAGTAAACCTCGCCAAAAATGATCCATTTCCGGGATGCTCCTCTATTTGACACGCTTTCTCGCTCCCCGGCTCTCAAATAATCGTACAAGACAAATTTACACAGCCCGAAAAATTACACCACAGGCCCAAAGTTTGACATGTTTTGAAAATGATTTTTTCCCGCTCCAAACCGCGTCGGTGCCGATAAAACCGAAGAAAGGCCAAATATATATCCGACACGCACCGCCTCATCGCCATCAATCATCCCGATTTCCGATAACGGTAATAATATTAATAATAATCACCCAAACAACGGCTGAGAGAGAAAAAAAAGCGGTGGAATATGCCAACTCATCTGCATTTTTCTGCGATGCGTCTCAGCGGCGAGGTACATCCCGGGTGGAACCGGGCTGCGGACAGGCATATTGCATAGTTCCGGCGAGCGCGGTGTTGTTTGCACGGTGTTTTATTAAATTCAACCAGATGACAAATGCATCCATCCGCTGTTGTCATCAATATCAATCAATCAATCAATGACGAGCGAGAGAGCGTGAGAGTGATGGAGGTGCGGGTGGGGTGTTGGCCCGGATTGAGCTGGTGAAGCCAAGGATGATAAGATGTAAACCCGGAATCATCATCTTCCGGTTTTGCCGCGACAAGGGAGAGTAGGCTTTGTTGACAATATAAGATTGAATTACTTAACCTCGCCGGGCATTTTGAGCGCTAATGGAAGGAAGTGAGTGACATTAGGGAAATTTTAAACAAAAAGAAAAGTTATCACAAAAGATATCGTGTGACAAAACCGACTCCCGAAACATTACTTTTCCCACCGACACCAGAAAACCAACAGTAATCTCCGGGCCCCGTCGGTTGCTCAGCGTTGGATTGGATCTGTGACTACTCCGAAGAAGTGTCGAAACTCACACCATCTCCGTGCGGTTCGGTACGCCACCTGGACGCCACCACCCACAGCCGGCGACGCCTCCACCCGCGTCCCGGAGATCAGAGGTCTCGCGCCGTTGGACCCGAGCAGTCATTTGTTTGATTTAATTTGAGGATAAAATTCCGCAAAGATTTGTGTTGCTGCGCGGCTGCGATGGACTTTACTTGGGACCGGGCCAACCGGGCGCTGATGTTTTGATTCCTTCGCATAGTTAGAGCCCGGTGCTCGGCTCGGTGAGCAGAACAGAAGAAAATTGTGTTTGGGGCCCCCGGACCCACACGCAAACACAGGGGATGACTTGACAAATTTACACAGCCCGAAAAATTACACCACAGGCCCAAAGTTTGACATGTTTTGAAAATGATTTTTTCCCGCTCCAAACCACGCCGGTGCCGATAAAACCTAAGAAAGGCCAAATATATATCCGACACGCACCGCCGCATCGCCATCAATCATCCCGATTTCCGATAACGGTAATAATATTAATAATAATCACCCAAACAACGGCCGAGAGAAAAAAAAGCGGTGGAATATGCCAACTCATCTGCATTTTTCTGCGATGCGTCTCAGCGGCGAGGTACATCCCGGGTGGAACCGGGCTGCGGACAGGCATATTGCATAGTTCCGGCGAGCGCGGTGTTGTTTGCACGGTGTTTTATTAAATTCAACCAGATGACAAATGCATCCATCCGCTGTTGTCATCAATATCAATCAATCAATCAATGACGAGCGAGAGAGCGTGAGAGTGATGGAGGTGCGGGTGGGGTGTTGGCCCGGATTGAGCTGGTGAAGCCAAGGATGATAAGATGTAAACCCGGAATCATCATCTTCCGGTTTTGCCGCGACAAGGGAGAGTAGGCTTTGTTGACAATATAAGATTGAATTACTTAACCTCGCCGGGCATTTTGAGCGCTAATGGAAGGAAGTGAGTGACATTAGGGAAATTTTAAACAAAAAGAAAAGTTATCACAAAAGATATCGTGTGACAAAACCGACTCCCGAAACATTACTTTTCCCACCGACACCAGAAAACCAACAGTAATCTCCGGGCCCCGTCGGTTGCTCAGCGTTGGATTGGATCTGTGACTACTCCGAAGAAGTGTCGAAACTCACACCATCTCCGTGCGGTTCGGTACGCCACCTGGACGCCACCACCCACAGCCGGCGACGCCTCTACCCGCGTCCCGGAGATCAGAGGTCTCGCGCCGTTGGACCCGAGCAGTCATTTGTTTGATTTAATTTGAGGATAAAATTCCGCAAAGATTTGTGTTGCTGCGCGCACGGCTGCGATGGACTTTACTTGGGACCGGGCCAACCGGGCGCTGATGTTTTGATTCCTTCGCATAGTTAGAGCCCAGGGTGCTCGGCTCGGTGAGCAGAACAGAAGAAAATTGTGTTTGGGGCCCCCGGACCCACACGCAAACACAGGGGATGACTTGTTCCGGGGATGATAAATTAACCTCAAAAATGGAAACCTCAATCCCACCACGGCCTTCTTACGTGCGCGCGTGTGGACGGTACCACGCGTGGTCTCCCCTACAGAAATTGCCACCAAATTTCACAATTCTCGGCTCATTGTGTTGCGGCGGGCTGTGTATGGGTGCCCTCTCTCTCTCTATCTTTCGAGCGAGCTTTCCACGGCTTAGCCTCGGCTAGGGCAGCTCCTCCTAGAGCGCAGTAGTTTGGGTTGCCTATTGTTTATGGGGAAGTTCGGAAGAATTGATGGTGCCGTTGATGACTGTGCCGGTAATGCCGCGATCGTTTCCCGCCGCACCGGGGGTCCCGCACTGGAGGAATTTCGCGCGCACAACCCCGGCACGTAGCACAATTGGACGTCAAAACAACAACGACGACCGGTGATGACCGACCGAGTGAGTGAGTGAACCCGGAGCGGCCCCAGCCGGCGTGCACCAACGGAAGCGACCAACAGGGAGGATGGTGGCGGTGGTGCCGGAGCGAGATTTGGTGTCTGACAACTCTATGAAAAATGGATTAGCTGGCAGCTAGCGGAGGCTTTGGTGCAAAACCGGAAGATGATGATTCCGGGTTTACATCTTATCATCCTTGGCTTCACCAGCTCAATCCGGGCCAACACCCCACCCGCACCTCCATCACTCTCACGCTCTCTCGCTCGTCATTGATTGATTGATTGATATTGATGACAACAGCGGATGGATGCATTTGTCATCTGGTTGAATTTAATAAAACACCGTGCAAACAACACCGCGCTCGCCGTAACTATGCAATATGCCTGTCCGCAGCCCGGTTCCACCCAGGATGTACCTCGCCGCTGAGACGCATCGCAGAAAAATGCAGATGAGTTGGCATATTCCACCGCTTTTTTTCTTCTCTCAGCCGTTGTTTGGGTGATTATTATTAATATTATTACCGTTATCGGAAATCGGGATGATTGATGGCGATGCGGCGGTGCGTGTCGGATATATATTTGGCCTTTCTTAGGTTTTATCGGCACCGGCGTGGTTTGGAGCGGGAAAAAATCATTTTCAAAACATGTCAAACTTTGGGCCTGTGGTGTAATTTTTCGGGCTGTGTAAATTTGTCTTGTACGATTATTTGAGAGCCGGGGAGCGAGAAAGCGTGTCAAATAGAGGAGCATCCCGGAAATGGATCATTTTTGGCGAGGTTTACTCTAGCTGATAGCTGAAGATTTGTGATCATTTTTCCATCACGAGACAAGCTATGATAGAAAATGGGTTTTTATGTTTTAAACGCTTTGTCTAGTAACTCAGAGCTCATTTTGGAAGCTCATAGTACTCCACACGAAGCTGCTCCCGCCAAAAAACTGTTTAGCTTAGGGAACTTTTCATTTAATCGACCAGAACCAAACAATGCTATTATAGTCTAGTACCTCATAGCTCCATTCGGTTAGTCATAGATCACTTCAACTCATAGTAAACTACACTAACGTGGTCCCACGAGAAGAAAAAGTCTATTTTTATCGGTTTCTTTCACCGCATTCGAGGAAAACCCCTCCTTTTACCTCTAGGGCATCCAATTCTTGAGGGTTTTTTTTTTTGCTCCCTGCCATAGGTTTTTAGTGTTCCTGCGGTCGCCACGTACTAGTAGCCCCACACTACCCTATCATCCATTCAAATCACATACAGCCGGAATCGCACGCCGTCCAAATAATCTCCCACACACACGCGCCTGTTAGCGATGGCAAAAATTGGTGCCACGGTGTGTGCGCGGTTCATTTGTTTCTAATCTTTCTCACATACGGCGGGAATTTGTTGTTCCGTGTGGCTGCGAGTGAAACCCGGCCGCGCGTAGGGGGTGGTTGGTAAAAAAGACATGCGTTACTGACCATTCGAGTCGTGTTGCTTCTGCTGCCGCTGTTGCTGCTGCTGCTAGTGATGGCTTAGGGGTGGTGTTTGGGTGTTTTTTTCCCTCTCTCTTCTATGCTGCACCGCTTTTATGCTGCTCCCACCCAACGCACAGCTCACGCTGGAGTATTGTGTAAGGATTTTTTGTTTTGTTTGAAGCGTGTGGCGTGTGTGTGAGTGCATATGGGGAAAAAAGCGAGAGGCCATGCCATTCGAACCGAACCGTGCTGGCCTGGAACTAGCCGGGAACTCTCGGAACCCCGGGTGTGGACCGGGGTGGCCACATTTTGCACATACGCGTGCGTTCTTTTCGCCGCCTCCGCTGGGCTATTTTATCTCGCACGGGGAGGCGGATGGGCTAGGCCCGGTCGGAAGGTGGGTCGGTCGGTAGTGAGGGTTATAAAATGATTAACGATTCTCTATTGTTGTGCCATACAATCTCGCCACTTTGGGGCGAATATTCCATTACCCGCGTCCGTCCCCACCGTGGAGTGTTTTCAAGTCTCGCCCGTTTTCGCTCCGCCGGGTTGACTTTTGCGTGCGCCCATGTTTTGTGGGTGCCCCGTGATGCCATTAGCTGCTTTTACTGCGGGCACAAAAAGTAGGAACGCAAAAAAAGAGAGAGAAAAAAACGAAAACCGTCAAGTAACATCGCAAAACGCACATCGCGTTCCGTTGTGGGAGGACGAGCTGATGGGACCTTCCTTTTGCGAAAAGTTTTTTTTTCTCTGCCCTCACTCTCTCGGACGCTGCCAGTCGCGCACGGCAGGGTCTTAGTTCTATTCACCGCAGCGGTTTTATTTCGCGTGACCTCCTCACATCTCGCAGCAACTTCAAATTCTATGAATTCATCTCACAGTCACCAGCTTCTTTCCTGTAGCTGTATGTTTTCGTGCGCAACTCCGTGCGCCTCCGACTTGTAGCTTCTGTGACTGCTCCCACCGTGCCAGGGACACGCAAAACTTCGGGCCGCACACACACACACACACGTACGAACAAAAAATAGTAAATCTCGTTACCAACTCTTTCGCCAACTCTTGCTTGCTCGCGAGCTTTTATTTTATTTGAGGTTCCGTGTGTTTTTTCTTCTCTTGGTGCTCGCAGCCAAAACCTTATTATTATTTTGGTGAAATCTTGCGTTCGGGGAGAGGGGTTTTCTTTTCTACGCGACCGGGGAGATGTGACCCAAAACTTTCGAATCACAAAGACCCTAAAAATAGACAAAAGCCACGCTCGCGGACGCGCAATGTGCTCTTATTATGTTGTGGATTAACGAGATTCATCCCTGTCGATGAGGAGGAGGTCTTAAGCGAGGGCAAAACGGCGAATGCACTTCGTTCGATCACGTGTCGCTAGCGATCGCACCCGGAGGGCGCAGTCCAAACACACACACACACACACACACACACCAAGGCAGGTCAATCTAATCTCGCGCCGTTCGGCGTTTCGCGCCGTCTATTTATAATTTTAATTAAATAGTGTAGTAATTTAATTTCTCGCTTCGGGTGTTTGTTGTTTGTTTTTTTTGCTGTTGCTGTTCCTTTTTTCTTCTTTGCTGTCGCTCGTTCCTTTCGTTTACTGCTTCACTTTTCTTCTCTTTACCATTGTTTGGTCGCCTGATTCATCGCCTCCACGCCGGGGTTTTGTTTTGGCCGGCTGTTTGTTTGGCTGT
>KZ068456.1:52509-70722 GCA_002091845.1 Anopheles cracens | reverse complement strand
CGTGAAGTCGAAAACGTCATAAAGTCAGTTACAAATGTGTTTCGGCATTTTTTCTGTCACGGGGGTTTTGTGAAGCACGAGCGTTGTGACAGGTAAGACATGCCCTTCTCATGGTGGTGGTGGTGGTGGTAGTGGAGCAAAATAGAAAAGCTCCAACTCCCGAGAATGGTCTGCCCCTAACACCGACACCAACGGCGCATCGTACGCTTCTGCTGCTGCTGCTGCTGGGCAGAAGAGGTCGTAAAATTGAAAAATAATGCCAAATATTCACCCTTAAAAGGTGCTGAAATAACCCTTCGCCACGGATCCGTAGTCAACGACGACCGGGGCAGGTGTAGTGCGAGTACGTGTGATGGGGATTAGCCCAAATTTGTACATTGTCCCGAAAAGGTGTAAACTTTCGTGTAACTGCAGCGTGTTAGCTCCCGGCCGTCAGCGTCCCTTTCCCGTGCGAGAATTAGACCAGGTGGAATGGAAGTCACTTCTGAGCAGAGACAAACAACTGGGAGAGGAGCGAGAAAAAAAACACGGTCAGACACTGGGATCATATTTTGTGCTCGGTGTGGGCTTGGGCCAACTTGGGCTGGCAGCACTGCCTACTCCACACATACACACATGAAGGATACATTTTTCTTTCTCTGCCCGTGGACAGCCATCGGCCGAGGGTGACGCACATACACACATGAGGGTGGGCCTGCAACGGCAAAGATGGCTGGATGTGGTGTGAAAAAGAAGGAAATGTGACTCTTGAACGCTCCCGTGTCCTGGAGTCCTACCGGTACATACACACACACACGCGCACCAAGAAGTCTGGACGGGAAATACGGACAGGCCTGTACGGGGTACGAGAGCAAAAATGCAACGACGTGTGAAGAGCGCATACAAGTGCATAAAACCCCCGCGTCCATGCATGTGTGTGCCAGTGTTCTCTCTTCCCTGTTGTTGCTGGGCGTCTCTGTCACGTCTCCGCCGACCCGTCCACACGACATGCACACATCCTTTTCGACATTTTGTTCGGATGTACTTACTGTTTTCCGGTGGACGGTGGTTTGCTCCCGCTGCAGAAGAGCTCTTGGCCACCTCCGTGCGCCTTCACGCGCTCCCTCGTTAACCTTCTTTTGCAAACGAGCGACGAGCGAGACGGGCAAGACGTATTAAAAGACTTTGCTGCACTGCACTTGCACCGCACTGTCGCTGTCTGTCGCCAAGTGTATGCACCGCCGACGTTAAGTGCAGCGGCGCATTTACACCCCTGAGCGGGCAAAACGTTGCGCCCGCCAGACTCGTCCGGAGTTTGGTGTAACTTTTAAATCTTGCCCGCTGCACTCTGCACTCTGGTTCTGGTACTTCGGGAAGTCACACACATATACACACGAAAGGTGTGCTAATCCTTTAAAGGGGAAAAGTTTTGTGAAACATTTTGCCAACGCATGGCGAGTGCGATTCTAAAGAACTTCTTTCTATTTTGGCATGCATGCACAGCAATTTTGTGTGTTGCAAGAGCACATATGACATTTCTAACGATTTTTCACAGCGCAATCCGTCTCTACGAGCTGTTAAGATTGTTATGAAAAATCCCGTTCAGGCATCCTGTCTGCACCTGTGGCAATAAATGCGACAGAAGACGAAATTGTGATATAATAGTAACATTCCTGGAAGTTTCTGTACAAACACGAACCTTTATGAGTATGGTAATGAGTCGTCTTTGAAGAAATAGAAAAGAACCTATAGAACCCTATAAAAAAGAACAAAAAGAACCCTCACATCAATAAAATCTTTCTGGTATCTTTGGAGGATAATACAAAACGGTCCAAATAACTCGCCCTTCCATGTCAGATCGATAGTCTACTTGGTAAAAGCAAAGCTTCCCACACCTCACGTCGTGGGTTCAAATCTCGACTAAAACTCCGCATCTGGAACGTTTCAACATATGGCGTACAGTAGCACCAAAGGTAGTAAAAGGTAGGAGGAGACCGAAAAGGCAGCATTCGCACAAATCAAACGAATTCGCAGAAAAGGCCAAAGAGAACACCACAAGGAAGGGCCGAACAAACTAGAAAAGAAGGTGTAAATCGCGCGCGCACGGTGGCCACTCCAAAAATGGAGCGTTGTACCCATCATCATCATCACCACCATCATCATGCTGCCACCCATCGAAGGCGTATGGGTGTAGGCGTGTATTACTGCACCACTATACCACACACAGACCGGTCGTGTCCTCCTAATGTGTGTGTCCATAACTCTTTCTACTATACGCGCCCTCAGTGGCTCTCGTCTCCGGCCTGCTTCTATCTCGGATCTTTTGCGAGAGCCAAGACGCTGATGCCGTCCGTGGAAGAAGGTGACAAGAATACGGTAATTGAAACAAGCAGGCCTTTGATAGGCCTCGTTTCTTGCTCCGTCTCTCGGCTTCTAGGAATGGGAAGAGGAACACACCGTCATCATCCGTCCACCGCAGTTCTAGGCGTCGTTCCTTATTTGTTATTCATTCCATCCGTCCGGCGACACCCGGGGGTGGTGCGGCTGCCTGCTAATAAGTGGAGGTGTTGTATATTGCACACTTTCATTCCACTCCTGGCTTAGGGAGCTTCTCTCTCTCTCTTTCTTTCTCTCCTGGTTGTCCCGCAGCCGACTGGAGCCATCTCCACCACGCACGAGGCGTCCACCACGTTCCATACAGACATCAATCAAGTGATCGCGAAAACGGTAACACGCCGAAGAGAGCCGCAGAGATTGACACTCGCGCACACAACAAACGCACGCACGTGTGGAAGATTAGTTGTCACATCCTTCTCGCTCGCGCAAACGAGATCCCAATCCGTGGCGTGCGTTTTTTATCATCACCGATCCATCTTGGTGCGAGATTGTTCCCATCGCACACGCTCCCGGTGTGGTGTCAGGTGTTCGTGTGTGTGTGTGAGTGTCGAATCGAACGCCGTTTTCTCAGCTGTCAGCGGTGGCGTGAACGGCAGCAAATGATGGCGCGTCCGTCGCGACGTCCGGGGCTGTCACCGCCGGGTTGTCGCTGTTTGTTCTCTCCCCTCCTGACACTGACAGCACCGACGCGCGCCTGTCACCTCGTCCGCGTCCGTGCCGTGGCGAGCTGGTGAAAAAGGCCATGCGTCTCCATCCGCGCAGGAGCCCATGTTTGGAGCGTATCACACATACACCGGGGGCGTGCGATTGCGCGGCCATGTGTGTGTGCGCGGACTGAATACCGAAAAGAATGCCATACTCGTGCCTCTAGCACTAACGACGACTATTAGCCACCGGGTTTAGGTTAGGAACGGCCGCGCGCGCGCGCTTCAAAATGACATTTTATCGTCCGTCCATATACACTATCGCTTGACGGGCATCTTTCGCCCTGCGAACGCCCCAATCAACCGCACTCAAAGCCGTGTGACAGCAGTGTGACAGTTTCCCGTCCGTACGGCCAACACGGCGAACAATAACGAACACACTCTCTCCACGGTGTACTTGCTGTAAAAGGTCATACAGGCATACTATTATTCCGCATTTCTTTTTCTGTTTCTTCCTCTTTTTTTTGGAGCAAGGACCATTTTGCTGATGCTGCTTGCCTTTTTTGGGGGTGGGCAGGGATAAAAAGGAAGGAATTCATTATGCGAGCGCATAAATCAAACGCTCTCCGTCGGTCTAACGATCGCGCGAAGATTGGCTAACTTTTCGTCCCGCCGCGAGACAACACGTTTGCCGTTGAATTAACGGCCTACAGCCGAGGCGTCCGCGGATCGATCGCATCCAGCCCATGCCCAGGGACGCACTTTCTCTAATGGCAGGATTTTTTTTTCTTGCTCTCACTCTATTACAATCTCCAAGCGATGCTGTGGCGCGTGAGGAATGAAAAATGTCGCCAATCATTTCCTCATTCCAGGGCCATTATAAGAAAAAAGCACAGCCGAGCGCAACACTCGCTGTCCTTTCTAGCACAAGAAGCACAAGTGAAACCACCAGGATGTGAGGTAATAAAACACAAAACTCATCCTATTGGGTCTTCACACTGCACACTTAAAAAACTCAATCGGTACCATTAACCACAAACGGATAGAATGGAGCGATGTCGCGAGTCGCACCGATAACACCGAGGGACATGTACAGCCGTGGGCAAAATGTTCGCAAGCTTTGGGATATGATCGCAAAATAAAGTTTTTAATCGAACAATTATTCCTTATTTCTTTGAATCGATTGATAAACGAGGGTCGATTTAATAAATCGTAAATCACATCACCGACTGGCGACGTCGTACGCATGTACAAGACAGCTAATGCGTTCGTTTGTTCGTCAGTCGCGAGTCTTTTTTTGTTTTCTTTCAAACTCCTACAAGTCAACATAAAGCGAGCACGCACACACACACACACAAAGTAACCAGCTCTAGCCAGGGGGGTTGTGAGCCACCCACCCCCTAGAGGGTTAGAGCAAAAAGCCCACGGCCATACATCACATGCACTCTCTTGCTGCCGTTGCTGTTTTCCCCCTTTAGCTTTTTCTTCTTTTTGTTCTGCGTGTGTGCAATTTTCCTTGCACAAAACAGCCCACCGGAGAATTAGTCGTACGATGTGTGTGCCCCGTGAACTAAACGGGGGGTTTTCCTTTCAGTTCCTACACACACATGTGTGTGTGTTTGTGTGTCTGGAGAGGCCCCGACTTCCAGACGCATATAAGATGGCTTATGCACCCGTGTCGGTGGCTCTCTCTCTCCCTCTGTGTCTTTCTCCCCCCTTTAAGTGGGGTTTTGTTTCACACACTGCACACACATAGGGCTTTCCAAACCGAGAGATTCCCGGCCTAATAAGAAAGCCCGCGCCGTGTATGAAGGCGTCACAAGGTGTCGTCTTTGGAGTCTTTCTGAGGGCAATACTTAAAATATGTTTTAGGTCTACCAAAAAAGTTGATTTTGTGAAGAAAACATTATCCAACGACTACAGTATACGACTTAGAGCTCATAATACACGACACAAATTCAGTCCCACCAAAAAAAAGAAGAAAAAAACTCGCCTTTGCCTCAAAAAGCTCTCCAAAAAAGGCATTCCAAGAAAAACTTTCCCATACACCCAATCGCCCCATCCGTCAGAGCAAACGACACACACACACACACACGGAACAAGTAGGTCTCATTTCCCAAGACGCCCGTCGTCGTCGTCACCTTCACCGCCGCGTGTGTCTTACCCGTGTGCCGAAGTGATCTTTTGTCAGTTGTTCTTAATTGCTGCGATCATCTTTTAACGGGTGGCTCATCTTTTAAAGCAGACACACGGACACGGAAGCTTCTTCTTCGGCACGCCACAACTTCCAGCAGCGGCAGCTACGGCGAAAAAGCAAGAAACAGGCGCACACGCGACATTAAAACCGAGCGGGGCTATATTTCCTTTCCCGCCTACTGTTGGGAGAGAAATTAAACAAGAAATAAATCATGCCGAGGCGAGCGAGGCGTCGCCTGCTGGTGGTGAGCTGCCCGTTCGTTCGCAGAAGATCGTCCACGGAGGAAGAAGAGGAAAAGCTCGCCATTTCGGCAGAGTCTGTTGGGCGTGTAAAAAAGGCCTCTTTTGGGCCACCGGAGATCTCCGGCTCCACGTTGGGAAACCTTATCACGTCCGGCAAATCAACCGATAAACAACCCTGGGTGGTTTTGAAATCCCCCCCCCCACTCGGCTCTGGAGATCGATTCATTAATTATTCCGTAGACGAACTGCGAGATCTTCCATAGGGTCCTCCATAGGAAGCAGAACGTGATTCGTCATGTTTAGTGTTTGTTGGAGCGATCGCAAACATTCTACACACTACGAGTGCCGGCTGTAGAGGAAATGGATGCAAATACACTTCTTTTCCGAACGGCGATGTCTTACTTGCAGCCAAGTCATTTCCTT
Organism: Anopheles cracens; assembly: GCA_002091845.1. Classification (NCBI taxonomy): domain Eukaryota; kingdom Metazoa; phylum Arthropoda; class Insecta; order Diptera; family Culicidae; genus Anopheles; species Anopheles cracens. The sequence continues at coordinate 64,840 of KZ068456.1, read as the reverse complement.
GACAGGGCGGAGAACTCTCAGGAAGCGTATTTCGATTTTTCGTCCCGACGACAATGTCTGCTAGGAGAACAAAGACAGGAAAGCTTGTTGGAAATGCTTGAAAATGCACTTCCCTGCAGGCAACGGAATGCAAAACTCCAGAACCGGAAGCGAAATGACAGCACAATATGTAAATTCTCGAAGATGATACTCCGCAAAGCTACTTCTGCTGGGCGGACGAACGGGCGGGACCCAGCTGAATCCTTAATCTATAGCCAAACCGCAAGAAAAAGGGGATAAAAGGATGTCGTGGACCCGGTCCTGTCACAGAACTGACCCAACTGCAACCGATACCCACCGAGACGGGGGGAAAAAGACGAAACACTCAGCTGCATTGTCATTCGCCTCAGCCAGTGTGTTTGGTTGTTATTGGAGATGATAGCTCGTTTCGGGTTGGAATCGGAATTTCGAATTCATCACACGTACGTGTTAAGTTTCATCGCGCAACACACCAACGTTTCGTTTTTCCTCGTTCGTTTTTTTGTTCGCCCCGGGGGCTGTTGTGTACAGAAGTCCTCCGATAAATGGTTGTTTAAACAGCCCAAACAGGGGCACCCACCATAAGCGCACCACGCCACTTTAACACGTCAATTTTCCCCATTTTTGTCCGACGGCAGGATTAGCGGCTGTGGCGAGTCCAACGGCCAAATTGGAGAGAGTTAGCGTGTGTTTATATCCCGCACAAGCGTCAATGAAAAGCACAAACAACCACGCGTCCCGACGCGTTCCTTTCGGACGTACATGCATATGCAATCAATTCATCAGCACGCGGCGCGTCCAATAAAAGCCACCCGAAAAGCCGGCTGGAAATTACTTTTCGGGTGGGAACGTCCCCGACATCCATCCATCCATCAGCCGGGTTTCACTTTCGGGTGGAATCTCATCGCACAAGCACACTAACTTCGGAAGAAGAAAGAAATTGAATTTCCCATTTCCTTGCGGCCGGCGACTGGCTGTGTGGCTGTGGCCAAAAAATTAGTGCCCGACGGAGGGAAAATATTGCCACTGCAGACGTTTTGTCACTCCGGCGCAAGGAACGAAACACGGAACACAGTGTGGCCGAGGCAAAAAAAAAAGATAAGATGCAAGCGCTGTGTGTCGTCGGAGTGTTCTGGGCTCCGGAACCCGGGGGGCCCAGGGAAATGCAATATCGAAAATAACTAATTTGAATATTCATCCGGTGGAGGGGCATAAAAATCTGATCCGATATGGAAAAACGAGAACAGATCTGCAGTCTGCGGAATTGCTTCCTCTCCCGGCTCGGTCCGTTCTATTGAGACGAATTCATTTATTTTTGCATCGTAAAAACACCACAAACAGACTGTTGTGCTGGGTGGAAATATGTTTTGCATTTGAATTTCGGGCGTTCGAGCCCGGTTTGCTCTCGGTTTGTGTTATCAGCGTACCATCTCTCTTAACGCGCCCGGAGCATACGTTTGCACGTACTTTTGTCCGCATTCGCCCGTTAGGGTAGGTTAATCAAATTAAGACGAGCAGTAGTTTACAGAGACGTCAAACACACACGCGCACCTGCTCACCCGTTGGATCCTTTTCATCTTATGTGTGTGTTTGTAATGTCTTCATGCGAATCGCTTCCACCCATCATCATCTGAACACGTCTTTCTATGCATTTCTAAAACGCAGACTTGAAAGACAAACATCGTTGCGTCCTCGTCGGAAACTAATCCTGGTGGTGGTTCCGGATGACCTGAATACCAGACTCACAGCCCAGGACACGACACTGAGGACGACGACGACGACGATGCGACTCAAAAGTCGATTTACTTAACCCAGTAAATCTGAAGAAAGGCGGAAGAAACACCGAGATAAACCACGTCGTCTGCAGGAGATATCGCTTTTCTGCATGGCAGCTTCCATGAGGTACGGTTTGAAATATGTTATATTCTTCGCGTTGGCCAAGCAACCAACTTTTCGCAAAACGATATACGATGTTTGTTCAATCTGATAGGGGTTTCGATCGTAAAGTCGTTAGAAACATTAAGCTAAGAAGTTGGAATGAATGTCATTTCAATTCTGAAGCTTTTTCAGTCGTTGTACTATGAAGTTATCATGAAGTTAGCTTGTTTATACCCTGCTCTCTCAAGAGTCTTAAAAGAAATGTATGTCAAGATATGTTACCAATCATTTCAAGTATTGAGTTGTCTAGAAATACATTCTTCTTCTAGTTTCTAATGCAATATGAAATGTAAAAACAACTCTTCAAACGAATTTGTGTGAAACTTCAAATGAGATGTACATAAAGGAAGTTAGGAAGATCCACCTATGAGAGACGAAAATTTGTTTGAAATGAATGGACTATTGAAAAAACTCATTCTGAAGAATCTTTATAACTTGAGAAGGTTCCATCTTTAGGAGGCTCCCAAGTAATTGGGACCTGTTCTTAAAGACTTGGGTTGGTCTTCGAAGCAAATTTCAGCGCATAATTGATGCCTATAAAAGCTGGAGTCTCTCTCTTGGCGGAACACCCTGTAATTGATTCGATTCCACAGGCTCATCATCTCGGAAAACTTCTCCAACTTTGCTCCATATGACGACGCCGGCGAGTATATCCCACTCCGTGCTATATATCGCTGCGGCTCCCAACTTTCCCCCCAGACATCATCTGTCTCATCTGTGTGGATACGGAAAAACAGAGTCTAAAAGCGAATCAGTGACAATCCATTTGAAATGCGACGACACTGCCACAATGCAGGAGAGGTAACACGGCGAAGAGAAATATTAAAAAAAAAAAACACAGAAGCGGTAGCCAACCCCACCGGGCATGATTGCCCGAGCGTCACGTCGCGGCGTGGCGGCCCGTTATCTTGCGACTCAAGCTTGACTGAGTTTTCCGACGTTTTCCGCCGCACGTCTGACTTGTTCTGCGCCGCGTTCTATTCTTTCCCGTGGCCCCTGCGCGTTTGTCCCGCGCGGGGTGACATTTCCGACATCGGGTTGCAGTCACTTTCTCGCAGGGCCGGGGTGTTGTTCCCCCTCCCTCTCTGCCGGTCGGAATGCGTGCGCGCGCGTGTATGTCTACCCGATTTGCATTCCTCCGGCTGTGCGCGCTCCAGACGACGACACAGCATCACACATGTATCGCGTGCCAAATGGGAATTCGTCGGCTTTTTCCGCTGTTTTGTACTTTTCCGCTTACTTCTGTTTTTTTTTGTTTGGTTGGTTTGGGAAGCTAAAGACACCAGATGCACCCAGACGACGACGACGACGACGGCATCATCAAGGGAACAGGAGCAAAAACGGCATAACTTTACCATGTAAATTACCAGCACCACGGCAGCAGCAGCAGCACTGCACCGTGTTTTTTTGCACTGCAGTGGTGCATCTGCAGCAAAAGCACCAGCTGCATTCGGCGAACGAGACGGAGCGATCGTTTCCCCGGGTGGAAAATAACATTCGCGCTGTCTCGCTCCCGCTCACGCGCGCGCGCCAGAGCCAGTGTCGAAGGCTGCTGCGGCTTGCTATGATTTGCTTTTGCGATTTCTCACCTTTTCCCGGCCAGGGCTCACTCACTCTCACCCGCTCGCCGCTCACACAACTCTCACTCACACACACACACACACGACACCCCCTCGCCAACGGAAAACCACACACATGCAGACTGACTGCCGTTCGCTGTGCTGGTAGGAAGGTATACGCTGCAGAGTGGGTTCTGCGAAGCCAAGTAGCCGCAGGCGGCGGAAAACTCGCTCATCGTTTTTCCACTTTCGGGCACACATACGACGGGCGGTAGGCGGCGCACACATACACAGACACACACACACACACAGCGCCACCCGGCACCGGGTAGGCATGTGCATGCAGGCACGCGCACGCATGGATGCACCATTATATGGTTTGGTAGGCGCGCGCGTTGCACATTGTGGGTGGGTGGGATGGCAAAACAGCCCGATTTTCCCGGGGAAAAGCGTGCCGACACAACACGCTGGTGGGCTGCTGCACTCCGACTAGCGACACACAGACACACCCTCGCACAGACACACGCGTGTACACGTATGCTTCAAAAACGGGTTCGACAGACGGTGCTGCGAGTGCGAGTGAGTGAGAGCCGCACAGGATTTTCCACCATTTTCCGGGACGGCACGGCCCCGGTCCGGTCTGGTGGTGGAGGAGTTTTTCGTTATCACGTAATTTCCGCCGTCGCCGGTCGGCTCAAGTTTTTGTCTGGCGAAGGCTCTTTGGTTGAGGAGCAGGGGGGGGGGGGGCACATACACACATGAAAAGCGGAGCGCATTTTCCGATAATCATTCCTCCTGCTAACTCTACACACACAGGCAGGAAACACACATATACCTTTGGCAGCTTCCTTCTCGTTGAAAAGGTACAACCACAGACACACAAACACGCGTGTTACATCGGTGCGCTTCGAAGAAGAGAAGCAAGATGTGAAGAAATTATGTTTTCCTCGTCTCGTGCCCAACCCTCCCACTGACAGGAGCGGAGGTAGGCAAAAACCTTGGCGCAGAAAACGAAAGAAAACCCCCACACGGAGGACATGGGCCTTTTCTAATGCCTACACACACACACACACCGTTGTCACTTTTGCTGACATTTTCCCATTTCCTGTGGCGTCTTCGAGGCCCACCCACGCCCACTCCTGACCACCCACCCCCAGAGCTAGCTAGATTTATCCTTTTCGCATTTGCCTTCGTTTTATTTGTCGCTCGGTGGTATCGTTGTGTGTGTGTTTTTTTTTGCTCTACTCTCCTCGATCCAAGGCTACCCCGGGAGTTAGTGGCACATACAGCGGCAACAAAAATCTATATTTATTAGGTTCGTGAGAAAGTTTCCGGTTTGGAGTGCGAGCGAGGAGATAGAAATATTGAAATATCCCTAAATTTAGTTACTTTGAGCAGGATGTTCCTGTCACAGGCTTCTGTCACGTGATTCATAGTGTCTCACGTCACTTTTGTCCCGCCAAAGTTGTGTGCCTTTTACAGCTTTAAAAACAACAAGGATTTGGTCTTCCTGTGACATTTTCATAGCAAAAAGTAAGACATCTTTACATCCAGTTGGGAACAAGATCAGTTTTTCAAGAAAAACTCATAGTACATGATGTGTCAATTGTCCCACCAATCTTTCATGCAGTAATAAGTCATTTGGGATCTTTCAAAAATTTGGACCACCTCAGGCATTTGCCATTCAAAAGGAGCTTTATGTAGGATCATTCAATCTGTACTTTTGAGCTTGAGTAGCTAACACTGTCAAATTCAAATAGAATGACAATTGGAATGTAAAATTGCGTTTATCAAAAACAGATCCTTCTCCATGCATGTAGAAAAGCCCCCCAGCAACTTATCAGTAAACTCAACGGTACAACGGAGAAACCTTCTGGAAAGTCCCCACGGACACGGTGGCGAAGAAGTTGCGGCGTTTTCCTGCCGGTGGCATTTTCATCTTTATTCCCAGAATTCGCTATTCGATTGCCCTTCCCCCCAGTGAGAATGAGAGAGAGAGAGAGAAAAACAAAAACAAGACGAATTCACTTATCGCTGTGTGTTGTATCCACACGCACGAACGCATGCCAAATGGGGAGGCCAAATGGGGGCCACCATGTGAACAATTTGGCCACCTCGATGCTACACGTGGTGTTGGTAAAAATCGAACATCATTCCTGGAGGAAACAGACAGACACAAATTCCCCGGCAAGGAAGTGTGAGCGAGAAGAAGAGAGAGAGAGAGGGATCTCGGATCTTGGATCTCTTAAAATATTCATACTGACACCACCCAAAGCATTAATGCCTTTAGGGGTGAATTTACGGCGTGCGCGCTTGTTTGTTATTTTTGCCTGCCACCCACCCAAATCTCCCCGATTGGGAAACAATAGGGAGGGACGAGATAATGTGTTTTTCCGGTGGGTGGCCCCTTTTCTTACGTGGCAAAAGCTCCATTTCGTGGTGCTCTTATTTTGTCATTAGTCGTCGAACATGAAACCACCACCACCCCGAGCGCACCATCATCGAAACGACCGGAATGGCGAATAATTTCGGCGAAATATTGCACACGTGCGATGGGGGCGCGTTCCGTGCAGCAGATGCCTTTCTTATCGGGGCGAAGAAGCTGAGTTCCTCTAACAATGTGTTTTATGGCTTCACTTTTCGCCGGGTCCCTTTCCTCGAATCTGTGACATTTTCATCTGATGGAGACATAAAAATAACCTCTTCTGTCACCTACCTTTCAGCTTTGCTACCATTTGTTTCTTTGCCTCTACTCATGACGGACGGGCGGCAGAAGTCGCCGGATGAGGGACGCCACCATCAATTGCACGTCAATTTACCTGACGGACTGACACACACGTCACACGCGACAGGGAACGGGATTGCGGTGAGCGCGCCACTTGCTTAATTTGGACTTACTTCCCTTACTAAAAACGAGGACACGACCGAACGGAGCGACGAGATTTCTTTGCCACGAGACACACGTAACACAAGGGGGTGCTTTTGTTTGATTTTGATCATTTTTACGAAAATATTCACTGTATTTACAAAAAAAAAATCTATATAAACATAAAACAGAAGTGTGGGGCACATTTCCTGCCGGTGTTCGGGGGACCCGCCGTGTGTTTTTTTTTCATCTATGGGCGGGACCCACCCGGCGAAACAAAAAACAACTACACGGACACTCCTAAAACCGCGACAATCATAGTTAAATTATTGGTTTTGTTCTCTTTGCCTTATAACACGAAAGTATAGATATCGGGGTAGTTACAGGCTACACACGTGTGAGTCCTTGCTTGTTTTATACACAACGTTCGTTAGTTAGTGGATCGTTTTTTTGCTCTGCTTCTTCTGCACGCTTTTGCTTGCCCCTTCTTCTGTCACTACATTCACTTACAATGGTAAAAAGGAAAATGCATTTAGTGTGCACCTGTGGCGCGAGCGGTGTGTGTGTGTGTCTTTTCATAAGGACTTTTCGACGACTTGACACACACACGCACACGCACACACGAGACGCGTGCACTCTTCTGTTCGACTTTACATCCCAAATAGGCCCGATTATTCGAGAAAAGGGAGAGTCAGATCACGACCACAGGGGGGATCATACTAGACGGTGGAAGGGAAACAAATACTGATGCACACCAGAAAGTAGTAAAACGAGACTCGAAACGTCCTCTCCTAAGTTCTATACACAAGCGCACTTCCCGGAAGAGAACGTTCATTACAAAAAAGAACTAATGAAGAGTTAGTAATACATTTGTAAAGTCACGTGCGATGTGAATTGCACACCTCGAGGCGTTTTGAACACATTGGCGCGACAGTGTATGCAATCCGCAAAGCTTTACCTATGCAAAGCGTAGCGTTTGGGCGTGCAGCGTGCATACGTTTGGTTTGCGCCCAAAAAGTATGCAATCAACGCGACGAAACGCTCCATTTAGCAGCTCAATTATTACATCCTGCTAGAGTAACTCTTCATTCGCTAGTTTCGTAATCGTTTCCCTGCACGAGTTGTGCCCGTTGTGTTCTTCTCTCGTCTCCCTTCACTCTTGACTATTGACTATTGCGGTAATTGTGTTAAGAGATGGAATAAAATAACTTAAAGCATATCGCTCACACTCTCCCTCTGTCTTTCTTCGCGTTTCCACCCACAGCTACTGCACAAACTCCGGGGTGATGATCAAAACGGAAAGACTATCTTGGCTCACACAATTATTGGTAAAAAAATCAACCCGAGTGGTGTGTGGTAAGCAAACCAACAAAAAAAAAACGCTGTGATGTGTTTATGATAGGGTTCGTAAGATTCGGTCAGTCTTCTCAGTGTCCTCAGGCGCACGACGAGAGCCGTGCGCTCGTGGGAGATGGGGGAGTTGGGGTTTGTAGTTGTACTAACTAAGGGATTCACATAGCAAGGAGCGTGAGAGATTGCGTTGCGAAATTAAGCATTAAATAATCGTTTTTATGTGGTTTCTTCGCTTTTTACGAATTGGGCCGAATTGAGAATGGTCGAATTAGGTGTACCTATGTGGCGTAGGTGACTTCGTTTGTTTTTAGTTCTTTTTGTACAATTTCCAATTTTGTTAATAGCATTTTTTTCCTACTCGTTCCTACTAGGTTCTGCCGTCTAAAAAAAAAACGTTTTGCCGCGTTCTTTTCGCGTCTCTTACTATTCGTTTAAATTAATATCACTCGCTCTACTACAGGACTACAAGGTTTTCGTGTTGTATGTGTATGTGAAGGGATGTGTTTCTTATGCGTTGTGATGAACGGGGAATCGGGATCGGAATTGGTCGCAATTTCCGCACCTAATACAACAGAACGAAAATCCGCGTGCATTAAAGACTACTATAAACACACCGCGCGCGCGCAGCACCCCGAGAGGCCGAGAATGGTCAGTTCTAGCTCCTATAGAACGCGTGGGGGGGAGTGGGATCCTGTGTGACTATATTCGGTATACCCATACCCCACGCACCCGGATCCGAAAAGCAGCTGCATCTCTCATCCGCAGGGAGTTGGTGAGAGGGACTTGGGAGGTACATGTGGACCAAGGACACGCATTACGGCAGCCGGCGGAAGGGACGACGGGACGTGGGTTCAACCGAAGGACCTCCGACAGTGGATGGCAGCAGTGGCCGAGGTGGTGGTGGTGGTGGTGGTGGTGGTGCATCGCCTGCGTGACCACCTCCCCATCCTCCTCCTCCTCCTCCTCCTCCTCCTCCTATTCCTCCCGTTCCATCCGAGGACAGTTCTCAGCTAAACGTTCGCCAACTACTGCAGGGCCACCCGTCAGCCGTGCCGAACACCAGCGCGACCACCACCAACACCAGGGCGACTGCTGTCGATCGGGACGTGGACGGCACGCCAACATAATTGTGTGAGCCAAGATAGTCTTTCCGTTTTGATCATCACCCCGGAGTTTGTGCAGTAGCTGTGGGTGGAAACGCGAAGAAAGACAGAGGGAGAGTGTGAGCGATATGCTTTAAGTTATTTTATTCCATCTCTTAACACAATTACCGCAATAGTCAATAGTCAAGAGTGAAGGGAGACGAGAGAAGAACACAACGGGCACAACTCGTGCAGGGAAACGATTACGAAACTAGCGAATGAAGAGTTACTCTAGCAGGATGTAATAATTGAGCTGCTAAATGGAGCGTTTCGTCGCGTTGATTGCATACTTTTTGGGCGCAAACCAAACGTATGCACGCTGCACGACTAAACGCTTCGCTTTGCATTGATAAAGCTGTGCGGATTGCATACACTGTGGCGCCAATGTGTTCAAAACGCCTCGAGGTGTGCAATTCGCATCGCACGTGACTTTACAAATGGATTACTAACTCTCCATTAGTTCTTTTTTGTAATGAACGTTCTCTTCCGGGAAGTGCGCTTGTGCATAGAACTTAGGAGAGGACGTTTCGAGTCTCGTTTTACTACTTTCTGGTGTGCATCAGTATTTGTTTCCCTTCCACCGTCTAGTATGATCCCCCACTGGTCGTGATCTGACTCACCCTTTTTCTCGAATAATCGGGCCTATTTGGGATGTAAAGTCGAACAGAAGAGTGCACGCGTCTCGTGTGTGCGTGTGCGTGTGTGTGTCAAGTCGTCGAAAGTCCTTATGAAAAGACACACACACACACACACCGCTCGCGCCACAGGTGCACACTAAATGCATTTTCCTTTTTACCATTGTAAGTGAATGTAGTGATAGAAGAAGGGGCAAGCAAAAGCGTGCAGAAGAAGCAGAGCAAAAAAAACGATCCACTAACTAACGAACGTTGTGTATAAAACAAGCAAGGACTCACACGTGTGTAGCCTGTAACTACCCCGATATCTATACTTTCGTGTTATAAGGCAAAGAGAACAAAACCAATAATTTAACTATGATTGTCGCGGTTTTAGGAGTGTCCGTGTAGTTGTTTTTTTGTTTCGCCGGGTGGGTCCCGCCCATAGATGAAAAAAAAAACACGGCGGGTCCCCCGAACACCGGCAGGAAATGTGCCCCACACTTCTGTTTTATGTTTATATAGATTTTTTTTTTTGTAAATACAGTGAATATTTTCGTAAAAATGATCAAAATCAAACAAAAGCACCCCCTTGTGTTACGTGTGTCTCGTGGCAAAGAAATCTCGTCGCTCCGTTCGGTCGTGTCCTCGTTTTTAGTAAGGGAAGTAAGTCCAAATTAAGCAAGTGGCGCGCTCACCGCAATCCCGTTCCCTGTCGCGTGTGACGTGTGTGTCAGTCCGTCAGGTAAATTGACGTGCAATTGATGGTGGCGTCCCTCATCCGGCGACTTCTGCCGCCCGTCCGTCATGAGTAGAGGCAAAGAAACAAATGGTAGCAAAGCTGAAAGGTAGGTGACAGAAGAGGTTATTTTTATGTCTCCATCAGATGAAAATGTCACAGATTCGAGGAAAGGGACCCGGCGAAAAGTGAAGCCATAAAACACATTGTTAGAGGAACTCAGCTTCTTCGCCCCGATAAGAAAGGCATCTGCTGCACGAAACGCGCCCCCACCGCACGTGTGCAATATTTCGCCGAAATTATTCGCCATTCCGGTCGTTTCGATGATGGTGCGCTGGTGGTGGTGTTGGTTTCATGTTCGACGACTAATGACAAAATAAGAGCACCACGAAATGGAGCTTTTGCCACGTAAGAAAAGGGACCACCCACCGGAAAAACACATTATCTCGTTCCTCCCTATTGTTTCCCAATCGGGGAGATTTGGGTGGGTGGCAGGCAAAAATAACAAACAAGCGCGCACGCCGTAAATTCACCCCTAAAGGCATTAATGCTTTGGGTGGTGTCAGTATGAATATTTTAAGAGATCCAAGATCCGAGATCCCTCTCTCTCTCTCTTCTTCTCGCTCACACTTCCTTGCCGGGGAATTTGTGTCTGTCTGTTTCCTCCAGGAATGATGTTCGATTTTTACCAACACCACGTGTAGCATCGAGGTGGCCAAATTGTTCACATGGTGGCCCCCATTTGGCCTCCCCATTTGGCATGCGTTCGTGCGTGTGGATACAACACACAGCGATAAGTGAATTCGTCTTGTTTTTGTTTTTCTCTCTCTCTCTCTCATTCTCACTGGGGGGAAGGGCAATCGAATAGCGAATTCTGGGAATAAAGATGAAAATGCCACCGGCAGGAAAACGCCGCAACTTCTTCGCCACCGTGTCCGTGGGGACTTTCCAGAAGGTTTCTCCGTTGTACCGTTGAGTTTACTGATAAGTTGCTGGGGGGCTTTTCTACATGCATGGAGAAGGATCTGTTTTTGATAAACGCAATTTTACATTCCAATTGTCATTCTATTTGAATTTGACAGTGTTAGCTACTCAAGCTCAAAAGTACAGATTGAATGATCCTACAGAAAGCTCCTTTTGAATGTCAAATGCCTGCGGTGGTCCAAATTTTTGAAAGATCCCAAATGACTTATTACTGCATGAAAGATTGCTGGGACAATTGACACAACATGTACTATGAGTTTTTCTTGAAAAACTGATCTTGTTCCCAACTGGATGTAAAGATGTCTTACTTTTTGCTATGAAAATGTCTCAGGAAGACCAAATCCTTGTTGTTTTTAAAGCTGCAAAAAGCACACAACTTTGGCGGGACAAAAGTGACGTGAGACACTATGAGTCACGTGACAGAAGCCTGTGACAGGAACATCCTGCTCAAAGTGACTTAATTTAGGGATATTTCAATATTTCTATCTCCTCGCTCGCACTCCAATCCGGAAACTTTCTCATGAACCTAATAAATATAGATTTTTGTTGCCGCTGTATGTGCCACTAACTCCAGGGGTAGCCTTGGATCGAGGAGAGTAGAGCAAAAAAAACACACACCCCTGCGAGAAAGTGACTGCAACCCGATGTCGGAAATGTCACCCCGCGCGGGACAAACGCGCAGGGGCCACGGGAAAGAATAGAACGCGGCGCAGAACAAGTCAGACGTGCGGCGGAAAACGTCGGAAAACTCAGTCAAGCTTGAGTCGCAAGATAACGGGCCGCCACGCCGCGACGTGACGCTCGGGCAATCATGCCCGGTGGGGTTGGCTACCGCTTCTGTGTTTTTTTTTTTTAATATTTCTCTTCGCCGTGTTACCTCTCCTGCATTGTGGCAGTGTCGTCGCATTTCAAATGGATTGTCACTGATTCGCTTTTAGACTCTGTTTTACGTATCCACACAGATGAGACAGATGATGTCTGGGGGGAAAGTTGGGAGCCGCAGTGATATATAGCACGGAGTGGGATATACTCGCCGGCGTCGTCATATGGAGCAAAGTTGGAGAAGTTTTCCGAGATGATGAGCCTGTGGAATCGAATCAATTACAGGGTGTACCGCC
>KZ068456.1:33406-52499 GCA_002091845.1 Anopheles cracens | reverse complement strand
TCGAAGTCCAACCCAAGTCTTTAAGAACAGGTCCCAATTACTTGAGAGCCTCCTAAGGATGGAACCTTCTCAAGTTATAAAGATTCTTCAAAATGAGTATTTTCAATAGTCCATTCATTTCAAACAAATTTTCGTCTCTCATAGGTGGATCTTCCTAACTTCCTTTATGTACATCTCATTTGAAGTTTCACACAAATTCGTTTGAAGAGTTGTTTTTACATTTTATATTGCATTAGCAACCATAAGAATAATGTATTTCTAGACAACTCAATACTTGAAATGATTGGTAACATATCTTGACATACATTTCTTTTAAGACTCTTGAGAGAGCAAAAAAAACAGAAGTAAGCGGAAAAGTACAAAACAGCGGAAAAAGCCGACGAATTCCCATTTGGCACGCGATACATGTGTGATGCTGTGTCGTCGTCTGGAGCGCGCACAGCCGGAGGAATGCAAATCGGGTAGACATACACGCGCGCGCACGCATTCCGACCGGCAGAGAGGGAGGGGGAACAACACCCCGGCCCTGCGAGAAAGTGACTGCAACTCGATGTCGGAAATGTCACCCCGCGCGGGACAAACGCGCAGGGGCCACGGGAAAGAATAGAACGCGGCGCAGAACAAGTCAGACGTGCGGCGGAAAACGTCGGAAAACTCAGTCAAGCTTGAGTCGCAAGATAACGGGCCGCCACGCCGCGACGTGACGCTCGGGCAATCATGCCCGGTGGGGTTGGCTACCGCTTCTGTGTTTTTTTTTTTTAATATTTCTCTTCGCCGTGTTACCTCTCCTGCATTGTGGCAGTGTCGTCGCATTTCAAATGGATTGTCACTGATTCGCTTTTAGACTCTGTTTTTCCGTATCCACACAGATGAGACAGATGATGTCTGGGGGGAAAGTTGGGAGCCGCAGCGATATATAGCACGGAGTGGGATATACTCGCCGGCGTCGTCATATGGAGCAAAGTTGGAGAAGTTTTCCGAGATGATGAGCCTGTGGAATCGAATCAATTACAGGGTGTTCCGCCAAGAGAGAGACTCCAGCTTTTATAGGCATCAATTATGCGCTGAAATTTGCTTCGAAGACCAACCCAAGTCTTTAAGAACAGGTCCCAATTACTTGGGAGCCTCCTAAAGATGGAACCTTCTCAAGTTATAAAGATTCTTCAGAATGAGTTTTTTCAATAGTCCATTCATTTCAAACAAATTTTCGTCTCTCATAGGTGGATCTTCCTAACTTCCTTTATGTACATCTCATTTGAAGTTTCACACAAATTCGTTTGAAGAGTTGTTTTTACATTTCATATTGCATTAGAAACTAGAAGAAGAATGTATTTCTAGACAACTCAATACTTGAAATGATTGGTAACATATCTTGACATACATTTCTTTTAAGACTCTTGAGAGAGCAGGGTATAAACAAGCTAACTTCATGATAACTTCATAGTACAACGACTGAAAAAGCTTCAGAATTGAAATGACATTCATTCCAACTTCTTAGCTTAATGTTTCTAACGACTTTACGATCGAAACCCCTATCAGATTGAACAAACATCGTATATCGTTTTGCGAAAAGTTGGTTGCTTGGCCAACGCGAAGAATATAACATATTTCAAACCGTACCTCATGGAAGCTGCCATGCAGAAAAGCGATATCTCCTGCAGACGACGTGGTTTATCTCGGTGTTTCTTCCGCCTTTCTTCAGATTTACTGGGTTAAGTAAATCGACTTTTGAGTCGCATCGTCGTCGTCGTCGTCCTCAGTGTCGTGTCCTGGGCTGTGGGTCTGGTATTCAGGTCATCCGGAACCACCACCAGGATTAGTTTCCGACGAGGACGCAACGATGTTTGTCTTTCAAGTCTGCGTTTTAGAAATGCATAGAAAGACGTGTTCAGATGATGATGGGTGGAAGCGATTCGCATGAAGACATTACAAACACACACATAAGATGAAAAGGATCCAACGGGTGAGCAGGTGCGCGTGTGTGTTTGACGTCTCTGTAAACTACTGCTCGTCTTAATTTGATTAACCTACCCTAACGGGCGAATGCGGACAAAAGTACGTGCAAACGTATGCTCCGGGCGCGTTAAGAGAGATGGTACGCTGATAACACAAACCGAGAGCAAACCGGGCTCGAACGCCCGAAATTCAAATGCAAAACATATTTCCACCCAGCACAACAGTCTGTTTGTGGTGTTTTTACGATGCAAAAATAAATGAATTCGTCTCAATAGAACGGACCGAGCCGGGAGAGGAAGCAATTCCGCAGACTGCAGATCTGTTCTCGTTTTTCCATATCGGATCAGATTTTTATGCCCCTCCACCGGATGAATATTCAAATTAGTTATTTTCGATATTGCATTTCCCTGGGCCCCCCGGGTTCCGGAGCCCAGAACACTCCGACGACACACAGCGCTTGCATCTTATCTTTTTTTGCCTCGGCCACACTGTTCCGTGTTTCGTTCCTTGCGCCGGAGTGACAAAACGTCTGCAGTGGCAATATTTTCCCTCCGTCGGGCACTAATTTTTTGGCCACAGCCACACAGCCAGTCGCCGGCCGCAAGGAAATGGGAAATTCAATTTCTTTCTTCTTCCGAAGTTAGTGTGCTTGTGCGATGAGATTCCACCCGAAAGTGAAACCCGGCTGATGGATGGATGGATGTCGGGGACGTTCCCACCCGAAAAGTAATTTCCAGCCGGCTTTTCGGGTGGCTTTTATTGGACGCGCCGCGTGCTGATGAATTGATTGCATATGCATGTACGTCCGAAAGGAACGCGTCGGGACGCGTGGTTGTTTGTGCTTTTCATTGACGCTTGTGCGGGATATAAACACACGCTAACTCTCTCCAATTTGGCCGTTGGACTCGCCACAGCCGCTAATCCTGCCGTCGGACAAAAATGGGGAAAATTGACGTGTTAAAGTGGCGTGGTGCGCTTATGGTGGGTGCCCCTGTTTGGGCTGTTTAAACAACCATTTATCGGAGGACTTCTGTACACAACAGCCCCCGGGGCGAACAAAAAAACGAACGAGGAAAAACGAAACGTTGGTGTGTTGCGCGATGAAACTTAACACGTACGTGTGATGAATTCGAAATTCCGATTCCAACCCGAAACGAGCTATCATCTCCAATAACAACCAAACACACTGGCTGAGGCGAATGACAATGCAGCTGAGTGTTTCGTCTTTTTCCCCCCGTCTCGGTGGGTATCGGTTGCAGTTGGGTCAGTTCTGTGACAGGACCGGGTCCACGACATCCTTTTATCCCCTTTTTCTTGCGGTTTGGCTATAGATTAAGGATTCAGCTGGGTCCCGCCCGTTCGTCCGCCCAGCAGAAGTAGCTTTGCGGAGTATCATCTTCGAGAATTTACATATTGTGCTGTCATTTCGCTTCCGGTTCTGGAGTTTTGCATTCCGTTGCCTGCAGGGAAGTGCATTTTCAAGCATTTCCAACAAGCTTTCCTGTCTTTGTTCTCCTAGCAGACATTGTCGTCGGGACGAAAAATCGAAATACGCTTCCTGAGAGTTCTCCGCCCTGTCAAGGAAATGACTTGGCTGCAAGTAAGACATCGCCGTTCGGAAAAGAAGTGTATTTGCATCCATTTCCTCTACAGCCGGCACTCGTAGTGTGTAGAATGTTTGCGATCGCTCCAACAAACACTAAACATGACGAATCACGTTCTGCTTCCTATGGAGGACCCTATGGAAGATCTCGCAGTTCGTCTACGGAATAATTAATGAATCGATCTCCAGAGCCGAGTGGGGGGGGGGATTTCAAAACCACCCAGGGTTGTTTATCGGTTGATTTGCCGGACGTGATAAGGTTTCCCAACGTGGAGCCGGAGATCTCCGGTGGCCCAAAAGAGGCCTTTTTTACACGCCCAACAGACTCTGCCGAAAGAAAAGGGGTGTTTTCCCACACGAAACAAGGCAGCCGGCAGCGAGCTGCAGACAGCGGGCAGTTAGAGCTGATTGTCGGAGTTGAGCTGCAAGATAATCTCCGTCGCCGATGCCTCCGCTTGGAACACATTTTCGGCATTTGCATAATGAGAGAGCCTTCCCGGCCGAGTCTGCCCGATGATTGGCACGACGGACACCGGCCGCGCCGTGGATGTCTTCATACTCGCCACTTGTCAAGCGCGTCATGCTAATCATGATTTGTTTGTTTTATTTTCATTACCCTGCTCCGCACAACAAACGTCGCGGAGTTGCGCGAGGCGAGGAGCAATTAATGTCATGTCACTATTTTTAATCGCTGTCATTGTTTTGCGCCCCCTGCCCTGGTAGAACAATTGGAAGAAATTCAATTCACAGCTCGTCCTCTGCGAGGAAGCCCTCTCCGGTGTTGGAGGAGGCTAACAACACAGAAAGGTGAAGAAAACAAGGTCGCGTGTGTGTGTGTTTGTGGATGTGTCTGGGGTCTAATGGACTCCACTTGCTATGTGTCTGTGTGTGTTTGTGAAGAAAGCGGGCAACAACAGTGACCCCCGCGGATAACTTCTGTCGCGCACGGTGGAGCACTCGGAGCCACACGGGATGAGCTTCCCGGGAGCTTCATTATCCCATTTGTCGTCGTGGTCGTCGTCGTCGTCGTCGTCGCGGTCATGTAAATATCGACCTCTTTCTCGAAAAGCGCAAACAGTGGAACATCCCAACACATACACACGAACCCGAGGGTACTTGCGCGCTCTCCACGCGCCGTACTGGACGTTATGGTCCATCGTTTGCTCAAGAAGAGCTTGGGCGTGGGGACGAGCGCAAGATGGCGGGCGCTCCTCAATGCTCGCTCCACCCGAAACGAGCATATGATGGGTCCGAGCGGTGCGAGAGCGCGCTCCCAGGTTCGTTCTGTTTTATGTTGCTATGCTTCTTCCTCGTTCTCGGGGCCGGTGGAAGCGCGAAGTTGCGCTGTGTGGCGAGCTTAAAGTGGCGAGACACGGTTTGCGTATGCTGCTGTCCGGGCCGGGTTCGGTGGTGTGCGTGTGTTCTCACCCCCGGGGCAGCCTCGGCACCCGAAACCGGTTCCCGACCGAAGAACCGGGACGCGGGAGGCTCACAAATCGATCGGTCACTCGCACCGCTCGCCACACGGTTCGGTTTCGTTTCGGCCCAAAAGGGTTTCTGCGGGGTTTATGCTGTGCTGCGTGCCGCTACGAGCGCCAAGCTCTTGGAGAGGCACGACGCGCGGCACGAGGGAATACAGACATAAATTAAGCTGGTGTGGTGGTGTGCTGGAGCGCGCACCCCAAAAAGCGTCGGGGTTTTTTTTCTGTTTTGGGAAGAATTAGAATTGTGACGCTTGTGTGTGTGCGTTGTTCGAATCCTTCTGCTGTGCCTCTGACGAGGTGGAATTTATGGGAAGCCGTGTGTTTTCTCCCAAGCAAAAGAAGCGGACAGCGTCAGCTGAATTTGGTCATCAACTGGAGAGGGAGAAAGACCCTTCAAGATGCACGTGCAGCGTGTCGCTTTCCTTCTCCCAGTGCAACAAAGTCATCATGGCGAGCTTTTCCTCTTCTTCCTCCGTGGACGATCTTCTGCGAACGAACGGGCAGCTCACCACCAGCAGGCGACGCCTCGCTCGCCTCGGCATGATTTATTTCTTGTTTAATTTCTCTCCCAACAGTAGGCGGGAAAGGAAATATAGCCCCGCTCGGTTTTAATGTCGCGTGTGCGCCTGTTTCTTGCTTTTTCGCCGTAGCTGCCGCTGCTGGAAGTTGTGGCGTGCCGAAGAAGAAGCTTCCGTGTCCGTGTGTCTGCTTTAAAAGATGAGCCACCCGTTAAAAGATGATCGCAGCAATTAAGAACAACTGACAAAAGATCACTTCGGCACACGGGTAAGACACACGCGGCGGTGAAGGTGACGACGACGACGGGCGTCTTGGGAAATGAGACCTACTTGTTACCGTGTGTGTGTGTGTGTGTGTGTCGTTTGCTCTGACGGATGGGGCGATTGGGTGTATGGGAAAGTTTTTCTTGGAATGCCTTTTTTGGAGAGCTTTTTGAGGCAAAGGCGAGTTTTTTTCTTCTTTTTTTTGGTGGGACTGAATTTGTGTCGTGTATTATGAGCTCTAAGTCGTATACTGTAGTCGTTGGATAATGTTTTCTTCACAAAATCAACTTTTTTGGTAGACCTAAAACATATTTTAAGTATTGCCCTCAGAAAGACTCCAAAGACGACACCTTGTGACGCCTTCATACACGGCGCGGGCTTTCTTATTAGGCCGGGAATCTCTCGGTTTGGAAAGCCCTATGTGTGTGCAGTGTGTGAAACAAAACCCCACTTAAAGGGGGGAGAAAGACACAGAGGGAGAGAGAGAGAGAGAGAGCCACCGACACGGGTGCATAAGCCATCTTATATGCGTCTGGAAGTCGGGGCCTCTCCAGACACACAAACACACACACATATGTGTGTAGGAACTGAAAGGAAAACCCCCCGTTTAGTTCACGGGGCACATACATCGTACGACTAATTCTCCGGTGGGCTGTTTTGTGCAAGGAAAATTGCACACACGCAGAACAAAAAGAAGAAAAAACTGAAAAAGCTTCAGAATTGAAATGACATTCGTTCCAACTTCTTAGCTTAATGTTTCTAACGACTCTACGATCGAAACCCCTATCAGATTGAACAAACATCGTATATCGTTTTGCGAAAAGTTAGTTACTTGGCCAACGCGAAGAATATAACATATTTCAAACCGTACCTCATGGAAGCTGCCATGCAGAAAAGCGATATCTCCTGCAGACGACGTGGTTTATCTCGGTGTTTCTTCCGCCTTTCTTCAGATTTACTGGGTTAAGTAAATCGACTTTTGAGTCGCATCGTCGTCGTCGTCGTCCTCAGTGTCGTGTCCTGGGCTGTGGGTCTGGTATTCAGGTCATCCGGAACCACCACCAGGATTAGTTTCCGACGAGGAGGCAACGATGTTTGTCTTTCAAGTCTGCGTTTTAGAAATGCATAGAAAGACGTGTTCAGATGATGATGGGTGGAAGCGATTCGCATGAAGACATTACAAACACACACATAAGATGAAAAGGATCCAACGGGTGAGCAGGTGCGCGTATGTGTTTGACGTCTCTGTAAACTACTGCTCGTCTTAATTTGATTAACCTACCCTAACGGGCGAATGCGGACAAAAGTACGTGCAAACGTATGCTCCGGGCGCGTTAAGCGAGATGGCACGCTGATAACACAAACCGAGAGCAAACCGGGCCCGAACGCCCGAAATTCAAATGCAAAACATATTTCCACCCAGCACAACAGTCTGTTTGTGGTGTTTTTACGATGCAAAAATAAATGAATTCGTCTCAATAGAACGGACCGAGCCGGGAGAGGAAGCAATTCCGCAGACTGCAGATCTGTTCTCGTTTTTCCATATCGGATCAGATTTTTATGCCCCTCCACCGGATGAATATTCAAATTAGTTATTTTCGATATTGCATTTCCCTGGGCCCCCGGGTTCCGGAGCCCAGAACACTCCGACGACACACAGCGCTTGCATCTTATCTTTTTTTTTTGCCTCGGCCACACTGTGTTCCGTGTTTCGTTCCTTGCGCCGGAGTGACAAAACGTCTGCAGTGGCAATATTTTCCCTCCGTCGGGCACTAATTTTTTGGCCACAGCCACACAGCCAGTCGCCGGCCGCAAGGAAATGGGAAATTCAATTTCTTTCTTCTTCCGAAGTTAGTGTGCTTGTGCGATGAGATTCCACCCGAAAGTGAAACCCGCCTGATGGATGGATGGATGTCGGGGACGTTCCCACCCGAAAAGTAATTTCCAGCCGGCTTTTCGGGTGGCTTTTATTGGACGCGCCGCGTGCTGATGAATTGATTGCATATGCATGTACGTCCGAAAGGAACGCGTCGGGACGCGTGGTTGTTTGTGCTTTTCATTGACGCTTGTGCGGGATATAAACACACGCTAACTCTCTCCAATTTGGCCGTTGGACTCGCCACAGCCGCTAATCCTGCCGTCGGACAAAAATGGGGAAAATTGACGTGTTAAAGTGGCGTGGTGCGCTTATGGTGGGTGCCCCTGTTTGGGCTGTTTAAACAACCATTTATCGGAGGACTTCTGTACACAACAGCCCCCGGGGCGAACAAAAAAACGAACGAGGAAAAACGAAACGTTGGTGTGTTGCGCGATGAAACTTAACACGTACGTGTGATGAATTCGAAATTCCGATTCCAACCCGAAACGAGCTATCATCTCCAATAACAACCAAACACACTGGCTGGGGCGAATGACAATGCAGCTGAGTGTTTCGTCTTTTTCCCCCCCGTCTCGGTGGGTATCGGTTGCAGTTGGGTCAGTTCTGTGACAGGACCGGGTCCACGACATCCTTTTATCCCCTTTTTCTTGCGGTTTGGCTATAGATTAAGGATTCAGCTGGGTCCCGCCCGTTCGTCCGCCCAGCAGAAGTAGCTTTGCGGAGTATCATCTTCGAGAATTTACATATTGCGCTGTCATTTCGCTTCCGGTTCTGGAGTTTTGCATTCCGTCGCCTGCAGGGAAGTGCATTTTCAAGCATTTCCAACAAGCTTTACTGTCTTTGTTCTCCTAGCAGACATTGTCGTCGGGATGGAAAATCGAAATACGCTTCCTGAGAGTTCTCCGCCCTGTCAAGGAAATGACTTGGCTGCAAGTAAGACATCGCCGTTCGGAAAAGAAGTGTATTTGCATCCATTTCCTCTACAGCCGGCACTCGTAGTGTGTAGAATGTTTGCGATCGCTCCAACAAACACTAAACATGACGAATCACGTTCTTCTCCCTATGGAGGACCCTATGGAAGATCTCGCAGTTCGTCTACGGAATAATTAATGAATCGATCTCCAGAGCCGAGGGGGGGGGGATTTCAAAACCACCCAGGGTTGTTTATCGGTTGATTTGCCGGACGTGATAAGGTTTCCCAACGTGGAGCCGTCCAACAAACACTAAACATGACGAATCACGTTCTGCTTCCTATGGAGGACCCTATGGAAGATCTCGCAGTTCGTCTACGGAATAATTAATGAATCGATCTCCAGAGCCGAGTGGGGGGGGGGGGATTTCAAAACCACCCAGGGTTGTTTATCGGTTGATTTGCCGGACGTGATAAGGTTTCCCAACGTGGAGCCGGAGATCTCCGGTGGCCCAAAAGAGGCCTTTTTTACACGCCCAACAGACTCTGCCGAAAGAAAAGGGGTGTTTTCCCACACGAAACAAGGCAGCCGGCAGCGAGCTGCAGACAGCGGGCAGTTAGAGCTGATTGTCGGAGTTGAGCTGCAAGATAATCTCCGTCGCCGATGCCTCCGCTTGGAACACATTTTCGGTATTTGCATAATGAGAGAGCCTTCCCGGCCGAGTCTGCCCGATGATTGGCACGACGGACACCGGCCGCGCCGTGGATGTCTTCATACTCGCCACTTGTCAAGCGCGTCATGCTAATCATGATTTGTTTGTTTTATTTTCATTACCCTGCTCCGCACAACAAACGTCGCGGAGTTGCGCGAGGCGAGGAGCAATTAATGTCATGTCACTATTTTTAATCGCTGTCATTGTTTTGCGCCCCCTGCCCTGGTAGAACAATTGGAAGAAATTCAATTCACAGCTCGTCCTCTGCGAGGAAGCCCTCTCCGGTGTTGGAGGAGGCTAACAACACAGAAAGGTGAAGAAAACAAGGTCGCGTGTGTGTGTGTTTGTGGATGTGTCTGGGGTCTAATGGACTCCACTTGCTATGTGTCTGTGTGTGTTTGTGAAGAAAGCGGGCAACAACAGTGACCCCCGCGGATAACTTCTGTCGCGCACGGTGGAGCACTCGGAGCCACACGGGATGAGCTTCCCGGGAGCTTCATTATCCCATTTGTCGTCGTGGTCGTCGTCGTCGTCGTCGTCGCGGTCATGTAAATATCGACCTCTTTCTCGAAAAGCGCAAACAGTGGAACATCCCAACACATACACACGAACCCGAGGGTACTTGCGCGCTCTCCACGCGCCGTACTGGACGTTATGGTCCATCGTTTGCTCAAGAAGAGCTTGGGCGTGGGGACGAGCGCAAGATGGCGGGCGCTCCTCAATGCTCGCTCCACCCGAAACGAGCATATGATGGGTCCGAGCGGTGCGAGAGCGCGCTCCCAGGTTCGTTCTGTTTTATGTTGCTATGCTTCTTCCTCGTTCTCGGGGCCGGTGGAAGCGCGAAGTTGCGCTGTGTGGCGAGCTTAAAGTGGCGAGACACGGCTTGCGTATGCTGCTGTCCGGGCCGGGTTCGGTGGTGTGCGTGTGTTCTCACCCCCGGGGCAGCCTCGGCACCCGAAACCGGTTCCCGACCGAAGAACCGGGACGCGGGAGGCTCACAAATCGATCGGTCACTCGCACCGCTCGCCACACGGTTCGGTTTCGTTTCGGCCCAAAAGGGTTTCTGCGGGGTTTATGCTGTGCTGCGTGCCGCTACGAGCGCCAAGCTCTTGGAGAGGCACGACGCGCGGCACGAGGGAATACAGACATAAATTAAGCTGGTGTGGTGGTGTGCTGGAGCGCGCACCCCAAAAAGCGTCGGGGTTTTTTTTCTGTTTTGGGAAGAATTAGAATTGTGACGCTTGTGTGTGTGCGTTGTTCGAATCCTTCTGCTGTGCCTCTGACGAGGTGGAATTTATGGGAAGCCGTGTGTTTTCTCCCAAGCAAAAGAAGCGGACAGCGTCAGCTGAATTTGGTCATCAACTGGAGAGGGAGAAAGACCCTTCAAGATGCACGTGCAGCGTGTCGCTTTCCTTCTCCCAGTGCAACAAAGTCATCATGGCGAGCTTTTCCTCTTCTTCCTCCGTGGACGATCTTCTGCGAACGAACGGGCAGCTCACCACCAGCAGGCGACGCCTCGCTCGCCTCGGCATGATTTATTTCTTGTTTAATTTCTCTCCCAACAGTAGGCGGGAAAGGAAATATAGCCCCGCTCGGTTTTAATGTCGCGTGTGCGCCTGTTTCTTGCTTTTTCGCCGTAGCTGCCGCTGCTGGAAGTTGTGGCGTGCCGAAGAAGAAGCTTCCGTGTCCGTGTGTCTGCTTTAAAAGATGAGCCACCCGTTAAAAGATGATCGCAGCAATTAAGAACAACTGACAAAAGATCACTTCGGCACACGGGTAAGACACACGCGGCGGTGAAGGTGACGACGACGACGGGCGTCTTGGGAAATGAGACCTACTTGTTACCGTGTGTGTGTGTGTGTGTGTGTCGTTTGCTCTGACGGATGGGGCGATTGGGTGTATGGGAAAGTTTTTCTTGGAATGCCTTTTTTGGAGAGCTTTTTGAGGCAAAGGCGAGTTTTTTTCTTCTTTTTTTTGGTGGGACTGAATTTGTGTCGTGTATTATGAGCTCTAAGTCGTATACTGTAGTCGTTGGATAATGTTTTCTTCACAAAATCAACTTTTTTGGTAGACCTAAAACATATTTTAAGTATTGCCCTCAGAAAGACTCCAAAGACGACACCTTGTGACGCCTTCATACACGGCGCGGGCTTTCTTATTAGGCCGGGAATCTCTCGGTTTGGAAAGCCCTATGTGTGTGCAGTGTGTGAAACAAAACCCCACTTAAAGGGGGGAGAAAGACACAGAGGGAGAGAGAGAGAGAGAGAGCCACCGACACGGGTGCATAAGCCATCTTATATGCGTCTGGAAGTCGGGGCCTCTCCAGACACACAAACACACACACATATGTGTGTAGGAACTGAAAGGAAAACCCCCCGTTTAGTTCACGGGGCACATACATCGTACGACTAATTCTCCGGTGGGCTGTTTTGTGCAAGGAAAATTGCACACACGCAGAACAAAAAGAAGAAAAAACTAAAGGGGGAAAACAGCAACCGGCAGCAAGAGAGTGCATGTGAAGTATGGCCGTGGGCTTTTTGCTCTAACCCTCTAGGGGGTGGGTGGCTCACAACCCCCCTGGCTAGAGCTGGTTACTTTGTGTGTGTGTGTGTGCGTGCTCGCTTTATGTTGACTTGTAGGAGTTTGAAAGAAAACAAAAAAAGACTCGCGACTGACGAACAAACGAACGCATTAGCTGTCTTGTACATGCGTACGACGTCGCCAGTCGGTGATGTGATTTACGATTTATTAAATCGACCCTCGCGCGTGAGAGGGTGGAAAACTCGAAACGAGATTATGGAAAATTCATCAAGCTAAACAAGCACGGCGCGTCACCTCGAGAAATGACGGGGATTTGTTACACCATTGCGTGCGTTTTTTTTTGTGTGACGTTTAATAGAATCGAATGGAGATATTCTATTAACGGGGTGATGCGTCTTGCGGGTTGCATACTTTGTGGCGCAAATTTCCTTTACTAGCCTTAAAGTATGTAATGCGTTTGGAAAATTTCTTTAATAATCCGTTATTTTAACATTCTGATGATAAAAACCCATTTTAAGAAGCGTAAAAATACACTTTACGCGAACCCACTCCAATCCACCTTAAAGTGCTTCCGAAAAATCCGGAAAATTGGCCGTCTCAAAGTTGTTCTTCGAAAACAACCGCCTAAAAAAAAGGTCGTGACACGGCGATAAACGAAGAAGCAAAACAACGACGACTCCTTCCTCTTCTGTATGACACCTGTCAAAAAAAGGGGACACCGTCTCACTCATTGGCATTGGCCATGAATTATTGATGGCACTTGCCATAAACAATCCCTTTCGGTCGCGCGTCAACCAACCTTCACGGCGCGCGTGGCCTCATTTTCGGGTGGGCCGCTTCTCTTTTTTTTCGGTGCTACTCTCGCTCTTTGCTGCTCACATGTCTCCCGTGGATCGATAAAATGTGGATCCTAGGGTGTGTATGTGTGTGCTTTTTTTTCAATTGCACATTCGTCAGACACTAATTGTCTGTTCCCCGTGTCTCCCATTTCCCCCTGTTTGCCGCCGGAGCATAAATCATTCATCCAAAATCGAGGACGATTGAAAACTTTCATCGCAAAACACTTCCCTCTCGCTCCGCCGGCTCCGCGTCGCGTCCGTGTGGCCGGAAAAAGGATCCATCGTCCTTTTTGTGTTCCGGTAGAGCCACCGACACGGGTGCATAAGCCATCTTATATGCGTCTGGAAGTCGGGGCCTCTCCAGACACACAAACACACACACATATGTGTGTAGGAACTGAAAGGAAAACCCCCCGTTTAGTTCACGGGGCACATACATCGTACGACTAATTCTCCGGTGGGCTGTTTTGTGCAAGGAAAATTGCACACACGCAGAACAAAAAGAAGAAAAAACTAAAGGGGGAAAACAGCAACCGGCAGCAAGAGAGTGCATGTGAAGTATGGCCGTGGGCTTTTTGCTCTAACCCTCTAGGGGGTGGGTGGCTCACAACCCCCCTGGCTGGAGCTGGTTACTTTGTGTGTGTGTGTGCTCGCTTTATGTTGACTTGTAGGAGTTTGAAAGAAAACAAAAAAAGCCTCGCGACTGACGAACGAACGAACGCATTAGCTGTCTTGTACATGCGTACGACGTCGCCAGTCGGTGATGTGATTTACGATTTATTAAATCGACCCTCGCGCGTGAGAGGGTGGAAAACTCGAAACGAGATTATGGAAAATTCATCAAGCTAAACAAGCACGGCGCGTCACCTCGAGAAATGACGGGGATTTGTTACACCATTGCGTGCGTTTTTTTTTGTGTGACGTTTAATAGAATCGAATGGAGATATTCTATTAACGGGGTGATGCGTCTTGCGGGTTGCATACTTTGTGGCGCAAATTTCCTTTACTAGCCTTAAAGTATGTAATGCGTTTGGAAAATTTCTTTAATAATCCCTCATTTTAACATTCTGGTGATAAAAACCCATTTTAAGAAGCGTAAAAATACACTTTACGCGAACCCACTCCAATCCACCTTAAAGTGCTTCCGAAAAATCCGGAAAATTGGCCGTCTCAAAGTTGTTCTTCGAAAACAACCGCCTAAAAAAAAGGTCGTGACACGGCGATAAACGAAGAAGCAAAACAACGACGACTCCTTCCTCTTCTGTATGACACCTGTCAAAAAAAGGGGACACCGTCTCACTCATTGGCATTGGCCATGAATTATTGATGGCACTTGCCATAAACAATCCCTTTCGGTCGCGCGTCAACCAACCTTCACGGCGCGCGTGGCCTCATTTTCGGGTGGGCCGCTTCTCTTTTTTTTCGGTGCTACTCTCGCTCTTTGCTGCTCACATGTCTCCCGTGGATCGATAAAATGTGGATCCCAGGGTGTGTATGTGTGTGCTTTTTTTTCAATTGCACATTCGTCAGACACTAATTGTCTGTTCCCCGTGTCTCCCATTTCCCCCTGTTTGCCGCCGGAGCATAAATCATTCATCCAAAATCGAGGACGATTGAAAACTTTCATCGCAAAACACTTCCCTCTCGCTCCGCCGGCTCCGCGTCGCGTCCGTGTGGCCGGAAAAAGGATCCATCGTCCTTTTTGTGTTCCGGTGCGTATAGCCTCCTGTGTTGCGACGGTATTTTTGGGGAATTTTCCCAACCGTTGTTGTTGCTGCCGATGCGCTCTCCGTGACAAGCCGGGTTGACATTTAATCGATGTTTCAAACTCTGGCCTTTCCCTCCGTGTGACACAGGCTGGTTTGATGAAGGACGCGATTTGTTGAGCGAAGGAGGAGCATGTGGGCGAATTGAAATAAAAAAGCGGGCAGTCATACACTGATTGGAAGAAGTAATATGCAAAGCTGTGCGTTTTTTCCCACCCGGGCGCGCTTTGAACTGAGCCACAAGCGACGTTCACATACAAAAGACTGACGTGCGTGTGTGTTTTCCGCCGTCGGAAGACGGTGGAAACATGATTAATCATCTATCTTTTTTGTTGTTCCATCTTCTGAGTGAAAAGGACGTCCTAGAACGTCCACAGGAGCCCACAAGGCTGTGGGGCCACCATTTTCCCATAAATCTTGCGCCTGTCGTCGATCAATGAATGCCCGCCGCAGCATCGCGTTATCAGTGGAACAAAACGTTCGGCTTTGGTTTATTATTTAAGCGTCGCAGATGATAAGGAACGGGAAACCGAAGACTTTTATATTATATTTCAAATGAAATATGCGAACGAACTTATCGGTTCTCCTCGCCGGGATTTCACTCGAGAACACGCTCGCTCACTTATTGGGCTTCACGCGAGGGGAAACACGGCTAGATGTGGCTTGTTTTCCCTGTCGATGGCTTGATTTCGGGAAGGCGTCCCCAAATTTTTCCGCCCTTACCCGCACATAATCAATCTTTTGTTCGACCGGCGTCCGGGAATCCGACCGAAAAAGGACGACAAAGATTGAAATGCAAACAGTACGCATTACAAACGGGCCGAATCCTTACGATTTTGGTGCGTGTAATGGGGGGGCCGATAAGGATTTTTTGCTTTGTGTTTGTTTGTCGTTCGCACATTGCTGTCCCTCGCCATCATCGTCGTCGTGTGCGCCAAATTTTCCGCCTATTTGTGGATGGTTTTTCCCTGGAACGAAAAAAGCCTCGATTTCCTTCCTGTTTCTGGGTGTCTTTTTTTTCTTTTTGGGCTCTTGCCTGGATGGAAAGTTTGACGCGCACGCCAAGCAGGGAAGCCACGCCAAGGAAAGAAAGATTTATTCTGCTCGAACCCCGACCACGAAACGAGTCTCCCGACCACAGGGGGAGGATATCCTGCGGCTGCTGAAAGGCAAGGATTGAACCGGGTGAAAAAACGCAAACCTCCAAACGAAAAAGTTTGACAGTGAGTGTAGGAACACCGAGGGCAGGGTGCCACGAACCGGCGTGCTCTCTCTCTCTCCCTCTTTCGCTCTCTCCGTGTGGCAGGAAGACGCGCGCAAATTTATTTTATTTTGCCACAAACTTTTCCCTTCATCACCACCACGACCGCCGCCGGAGTTTTTGCCCTCGTCGTCCCCGTCCCGGGATGTGATTAGTGGGAGGTTTAGAAGAGGTTATGTTGGTTGGATGTTTTTTTTCTTTCCCCCCCCCCCCATCCGTTGTTGTTGTGGCGCTCACTTGGCTTGTTCTTTCCTCCGGGCACACAGAATTCAATCCAAGTGGCCAAGTTGCTCCTCCGCGAAAGGAAATCGAATTCGAGTGTGTGTTTGTGTGTGTTTGTGTGGGTGGGAGCGGATATACTTTGCTTTCCCGGCACGCAATCCTGCAATCGTGTAAGCGATTTGTAACTTTTCACGCGCTAAACACACATACACACGTGTGTTTGTGTGAGAGTGTTTTGTTTGAGGCAAAAGTTCACTCAATAAGAGATGTTTTTTCTTCTTCCACTTGCCTTCGCTTTTTGGGAGGAAATTTGGTTGCTGTTTCACTGCTACGGTGGCGGCACGTACAGTGGTTAACAGACGAATAGCAGCACACTGGGAACGGCTATGAAATATTGAATATATTTTTAAGCGGAAATAACGTGATTAAAAGGGATTTAATCCTCCTTTAAAATTTATCAATCGATTCAAAGAAATAAGGAATAATTGTTCGATTAAAAACTTTATTTTGCGATCATATCCCAAAGCTTGCGAACATTTTGCCCACGGCTGTACATGTCCCTCGGTGTTATCGGTGCGACTCGCGACATCGCTCCATTCTATCCGTTTGTGGTTAATGGTACCGATTGAGTTTTTTAAGTGTTCAGTGTGAAGACCCAATAGAATGAGTTTTGTATTTTATTACCTCACATCCTGGTGGTTTCACTTGTGCTTCTTGTGCTAGAAAGGACAGCGAGTGTTGCGCTCGGCTGTGCTTTTTTCTTATAATGGCCCTGGAATGAGGAAATGATTGGCGACATTTTTCATTCCTCACGCACCACAGCATCGTTTGGAGATTGTAATAGAGTGAGAGCAAGAAAAAAATCCTGCCATTAGAGAAAGTGCGTCCCTGGGCATGGGCTGGATGCGATCGATCCGCGGACGCCTCGGCTGTAGGCCGTTAATTCAACGGCAAACGTGTTGTCTCGCGGCGGGACGAAAAGTTAGCCAATCTTCGCGCGATCGTTAGACCGACGGAGAGCGTTTGATTTATGCGCTCGCATAATGAATTCCTTCCTTTTTATCCCTGCCCACCCCCAAAAAAGGCAAGCAGCATCAGCAAAATGGTCCTTGCTCCAAAAAAAAGAGGAAGAAACAGAAAAAGAAATGCGGAATAATAGTATGCCTGTATGACCTTTTACAGCAAGTACACCGTGGAGAGAGTGTGTTCGTTATTGTTCGCCGTGTTGGCCGTACGGACGGGAAACTGTCACACTGCTGTCACACGGCTTTGAGTGCGGTTGATTGGGGCGTTCGCAGGGCGAAAGATGCCCGTCAAGCGATAGTGTATATGGACGGACGATAAAATGTCATTTTGAAGCGCGCGCGCGCGGCCGTTCCTAACCTAAACCCGGTGGCTAATAGTCGTCGTTAGTGCTAGAGGCACGGCGTGTGTGTGTGTATGTACCGGTAGGACTCCAGGACACGGGAGCGTTCAAGAGTCACATTTCCTTCTTTTTCACACCACATCCAGCCATCTTTGCCGTTGCAGGCCCACCCTCATGTGTGTATGTGCGTCACCCTCGGCCGATGGCTGTCGACGGGCAGAGAAAGAAAAATGTATCCTTCATGTGTGTATGTGTGGAGTAGGCAGTGCTGCCAGCCCAAGTTGGCCCAAGCCCACACCGATTACCTTTTACTACCTTTGGTGCTACTGTACGCCATATGTTGAAACGTTCCAGATGCGGAGTTTTAGTCGAGATTTGAACCCACGACGTGAGGTGTGGGAAGCTGTGCTTTTACCAAGTAGACTATCGATCTGACATGGAAGGGCGAGTTATTTGGACCGTTTTGTATTATCCTCCAAAGATACCAGAAAGATTTTATTGATGTGAGGGTTCTTTTTGTTCTTTTTTATAGGGTTCTATAGGTTCTTTTCTATTTCTTCAAAGACGACTCATTACCATACTCATAAAGGTTCGTGTTTGTACAGAAACTTCCAGGAATGTTACTATTATATCACAATTTCGTCTTCTGTCGCATTTATTGCCACAGGTGCAGACAGGATGCCTGAACGGGATTTTTCATAACAATCTTAACAGCTCGTAGAGACGGATTGCGCTGTGAAAAATCGTTAGAAATGTCATATGTGCTCTTGCAACACACAAAATTGCTGTGCATGCATGCCAAAATAGAAAGAAGTTCTTTAGAATCGCACTCGCCATGCGTTGGCAAAATGTTTCACAAAACTTTTCCCCTTTAAAGGATTAGCACACCTTTCGTGTGTATATGTGTGTGACTTCCCGAAGTACCAGAACCAGAGTGCAGAGTGCAGCGGGCAAGATTTAAAAGTTACACCAAACTCCGGACGAGTCTGGCGGGCGCAACGTTTTGCCCGCTCAGGGGTGTAAATGCGCCGCTGCACTTAACGTCGGCGGTGCATACACTTGGCGACAGACAGCGACAGTGCGGTGCAAGTGCAGTGCAGCAAAGTCTTTTAATACGTCTTGCCCGTCTCGCTCGTCGCTCGTTTGCAAAAGAAGGTTAACGAGGGAGCGCGTGAAGGCGCACGGAGGTGGCCAAGAGCTCTTCTGCAGCGGGAGCAAACCACCGTCCACCGGAAAACAGTAAGTACATCCGAACAAAATGTCGAAAAGGATGTGTGCATGTCGTGTGGACGGGTCGGCGGAGACGTGACAGAGACGCCCAGCAACAACAGGGAAGAGAGAACACTGGCACACACATGCATGGACGCGGGGGTTTTATGCACTTGTATGCGCTCTTCACACGTCGTTGCATTTTTGCTCTCGTACCCCGTACAGGCCTGTCCGTATTTCCCGTCCAGACTTCTTGGTGCGTACACCTTCTTTTCTAGTTTGTTCGGCCCTTCCTTGTGGTGTTCTCTTTGGCCTTTTCTGCGAATTCGTTTGATTTGTGCGATGCTGCCTTTTCGGTCTCCTATTACCTTTTACTACCTTTGGTGCTACTGTACGCCATATGTTGAAACGTTCCAGATGCGGAGTTTTAGTCGAGATTTGAACCCACGACGTGAGGTGTGGGAAGCTGTGCTTTTACCAAGTAGACTATCGATCTGACATGGAAGGGCGAGTTATTTGGACCGTTTTGTATTATCCTCCATATGACGTTTTCGACTTCACG
>KZ068456.1:22288-33303 GCA_002091845.1 Anopheles cracens | reverse complement strand
AGCGGTCGATCGTGGATGTGAATTCAAACACCCACTGAAGTGGAAAACTGCGACCGTTTTGGGAAAGAGAATTGCTTTTTCGGCGTGTTTCCACGTGGATTGTAACACGTGTTCTCGGAGGACGAAAAAAACACTCCACTTCCCGCGAAAAGGGGTGACACGGTGCGTAATACGATAATAATGTGTTTAGACGCAAAAACGAGATGTATTTTTAATCACCCGGGGAGACGAGGAAACAAAAAAGCAGAACCCATTTTAATTAGAGAAAAGACGACGACTGGCGAGAAAGCTAGTTAACTCGTGTACGTACAAATTTCTCATTTTACACACCACGCCGCGTGTGTGTGTGACCCCCGGCGACGGTGTGGGGCTGTGGAGTGAAATTATTATGGCACACACATCTGGCGTTCTGGCGCTCACCCGGTGTGTCACCCGTTGGATGGTGCCACCATGCTCGCCAGGCTCGATCGTATAAAATAAACATTAAACAAATAATTAAATAGTAGCTCCCGCTGCTGCTGTGGCGGCGACGACAAACTGCTACAGTTTTGTCGCAGCATTCGTATATTGCGTTCGCCCGTAGTAAAAGACGTACCGGTTGGAAGCGTTCCAACAAACACAGGGGATTGCAATAAAAGCGATAAAAATAAAGAGAAGACCCCCCCCCCCCCCCCCCCCCCCCACCCCAGGATGGGTGGAGTCGGCCGGAGAGACCAGGTGGAAAACGGAAAACGAATAAGCAACAACGTTTTGCGTCTGATAATTAATTTTCCATCGATCTGTGCCCTCTCTTTCGCTGCGCCGAGAAGCAGACCGGCGGCTTCGGGGAAGGAAAACTCCTGCTGGGAGGAGGAAAAGTATCAGCTTTCTTTCCGCCGCCAATCTCGCACGGGCCGGAGCAAATGAGAAAGAATCGAGAAATTACGAAATAGCAAATCGAAAACTTGCCCCTTCTCGTTGACTTTTCCTACCGCCTTCGCAGCTGGGCCGAGTAATTGGTCTGGATTTATTTGTGTCCGTGTCCGTGTGTGTGTGATTGTGTATGAGTGCCCTTAAGGAAGGAAGCGTGTCGTGCTGAGTTGCTGCCCCGGTTCTCAATCCCCTCCGGGGTATTCGGAAGCGGAAGCTGCCGCTGGAACTACATTCTGTGTTCGTACGCGCCTTGCCTTACTATCTCTCGCTCTCTTTCGCTTTCTCTTTCTCCTATGCAAACGATACGATTTTGACAAACTGTGTGCCCCCCCTCCCACCGATCCATCCACCCGAAAAAAAACGTGAAAGAAAAGGAGGCCATTTGGAATAATAGCCGTAGCGCAAATCCTAAGAATCAATTGAAATCGCTCATTGGGTCGCTGGGACGGCAGGAAGAAGGAAGGTACCGGAGGAGACACGGGGCGGACATGGAAACCGGCAAGGGGGAAGTGGGCCCGGCGGCGGAGGGCATTATTCCTTGGGCCATTCTTATTCCCGGCGAGCCGGTTCCGGCATTTATTTCCGTTTTTACGGGCCGCTTCTCGAACAAAACAAAACGCTCAACTTGTCGTGCGATACAAAGAAGCAGCAGATAAAAATCGGGAGCAAAAAATACACCGAAACGAATAATACAGCACCGAAGAAAAGGGCCACCTTATTCTTGTGTCGCCCCGTTGCTCCGATGCATCTTGGGTTGCTGAGATTCGCGCGTTTTTTTGGGTAAAAATTTGTAACCATTTAATTCTTTCATGTTTTGCCAATCTATCTATCTGCTTCGGAGGGAAACATTTATCGACAGTGTGGGACAGAAATATTATTCATATGACTTTCATTGTGATCAAATGTGAAGGGTTAAGGTATTGGGAGGTATTGGGAAACTCAAGCCCTCGATGGACATTCACGTTGCCAAGAATTCATTCAGGATATAGTATATTTATGGAAATAGTCATAGTACCGAGTAAGCCTGATGTCCTATGTCCAAATGAGACACTCGCTTCCACTTATTCGAATCTTTGCAAACAACTAGAAGAAAGCCTTACCTGATAAAGTTGACTGGACCAGCGACACCTTTTTCGTCACTCACTGTATCTCCAGTCGTAGCACCCCGAGGTTCGACGTTCTTCCAGGTTTCTCCGCCACAGCATCCAGAGCAATCCAGCAAGGACCAAAAATTATTGTCGCACGTACAGCATCCCCCTCGCTCACGTCGTCCTGACAGAAGTGCCATTTTCCGGAAGTTCTTTCAATCATCAATGCGCATCGATACCCCGCACACCACTCGCGTGTCCCGTCCCAATTCTTGCTCCACGGGACAAAAGGTTCGCGGGTTTTAATGGCGAACGGTGGAGCGCAACTCACCGGGCGTGTGTACTACGGCGTGATTTGCTGTAATGAGACGAGCTGCGCTGCCAAGGTGCTAATTTAGGAGCTGTTCGCAGTGACGGGGAGCTCCCTCCCCGGGGAACAACGAACACACGGTAACTGTCATCTTTTTGCGAACGGAACGGTTGCTTTGATGGAAAAGCGCGTAACAATGGCAATCGATCTCTGTGGCATGCTTCGATCTCTCGGGTGTGTTGGGTGCTTCTTTTGGATTGGGAAGGTATGACGGTTCTCTCTCTCTCTCTCTTTCTTTCGCCGCCCGGGCTTCGTTATCTCGCCCCCGTGGAAGCTTTGTTTGTCGCTTCCTGGGATTCCCGTTTTCCCGTTAGTGCTCGTCTCTTTGAATTCTCGTTTTCGGAACGGGAAGCCCTGAGAGGCCGAGAATTGTAAGCTCGGGTGCGCGCACACGATTGGGCCCAATAGATAAGATTCCGCTGCTGCTTCTTCTTACAGCCCACCAGTACAACACGGCGAATGTAATGTCCAAAGATGTCGTTGGACTCTCCTCAGCCGCTCCAGTCCCCCTTTTTTTGTCTGCTCGATGCGTTCCAAGCCTACTTTGCATAACAATGGCTACTGAATTGGCTGCTCCGAGAAGGGGAAGAATCGATCCAACGCCAGGAAACGTTTATGTGTGCTGGGTTTCGTCAAACCCCGGACGGGAGTGAGATCCTAATGATGTCCGAGCTGGAGCTGGAGTTGGGCGACTCGCCGGGGCGCACAAACACACACACGAACAATTGCTCACCGAGCGAGATCACCCAAACGAGATCAGAGGCCCTGTACGAAACTGTCACACCCTCGGTCACATCTCCGCGTGCCGTGCCGCGAAGTCCGAGCGGTGTGTCTCCCACCGGACATACCGGGGAGCAGTACATCTTGCCGTATATCTTCCCGGTCCGATCGTTTCGGGAGGCTCCTCGCGCGGCTTTTGGGGCATCAATTTCTCGGGAAGGTGGTGAGCGTGCGAGCGCGCGCGCGGGTCGTTAAAAATTTAAATGAAAGATGATAGATTGGTTCCCGCAGTACGTCAGTCGCTCGCCCCTTGCCTCGGTAGCGAGGTAATCTTGATCTTCTCCCGTGTGTATATGTGCCCCGGCTCATTATTCGCCGCTGTCACTCGCTCCGGCGGAGAACGGACGGGCAGGGTTCGCACCTTTTGCGTTCGCGTGCTCAACCAGAGCCAGTTCCTGTCCCGAACGAAGGGGGTAGAAAACAGGTCCGAAGTCCCGGGTGTCCAACAGCAGCAGCACCCCGGAAGGAAGGAACGCGTCGTCCAACACACAATGCTTTTCGCTAATGTTGACAGACACATACACATCTATTCAATTTACAATTCGCAATCTATCTTTCGCCATTCACTCTGGCATATGCGTGTGTATGCTGTGTAGGCTCAATTACTTCGTCTTATCTTAGTCCCGTTGTTGCACACTGACACACGGACAGCAGGGACTCGCCTCCCTGCACCCAAAGGGTGACGGGACCAGTCCAGCTCGCCTACGCGACGACGACGACGACGATGGCTACGGTGACTCCTACTCCGACGTGGTTTAACGCCTGCGTTCATTACCTCCTGCCAACCGTCCAACTAGAAGCTACATTCAGGCCCTCCAAACCATAAGCCATAAGCAGGCAGCAGCGGTTACAGCGAACCGGCGGAGAGGGAGAGAGCGAACGCTCGAATGAAAAGATGAATAGATTATTTATAATTAATTTTAATTAAATGTTTATCGCAAAATGGAGATTTTGCGTGGTGTGTTGTGCGTTGGAAGCCGCCGCAACCCATCAACAACCAGGGCCATGTGCGCCAGAGGCCAGACGGCCGTAGTCGCTTAATCCCTCGCACTACTCTCCGTTCCAGCGCGCAGGAGCGCGTTCGTTGTCCGTGCCAGTTTAGGCAAAACATTTCTCTAGCACTTGGAAGAGGTTTACGGTTCGGTCTTTTGTCCCGTGCACGGAAGCGTCCGGGAGTAGTTTATGTCGGGATGAATTTTATTGTTGCCTGCCTACGTACGTACGCACTGCTCCTTATACTGCAACGAGCAGCCGCTCCGGTTTCCGATTTGATGAAGATGCTGCAAAAGTGCAATTAATTGTCTCTCCCGGCCACTGGGAGTTTATGGCAGCAGCAGCTGCTGCTGCTGCTGGGTGGGAAGTCTTTTCAGGCGAATTAAATGGCCATAACGCGCCATTCCGTGTGACCTTCTGCGAATGCGGTGCATCATCATCGCCCGGAAAATTGGGTCACCGTGAAAAGAGTCGAGCCGAACGACGAAGAGAGAGAGAGAGAGAGAGTGTTTTCAATTGTTTTCGTAAATGTGTATCAATTAATGGGGATGCGCACAGTACTGCATCCCACCCGGGTTGACAAATTGTGACTCTCCGTGTGGCGCATCCATTTGTCTTCATTGTGTGTGCGCAGGGATTGTTCCGTGCCTGTTTTTGGTCGCGTTGTGCATCGGACGCTTTGCCATTTATTTGCCCTTGGGTGAGCTGACTTGGGCGACCGCGCGTGATTGATCGGGCTCCAGTAAGTCGTCGGCGTTGCGTAACTCCCCGGGTGGCGCGTCTCCGCCAACGTGACGTGGCGTTGATGAGGAGAAGAACATGCAAAAAGCATTTATCAATCAATACCGATCGGTTGTTTATTTTTAACCTCGCGTTTTAGTATGCGCACGCGTTAAGTGATTTTAATTTATGCTCTCAACTACGCCGGCGCTGTGCGGATTTGATTAAGGCCCCCGCCGCACGAATGTGAACGCGCAATCAGTATGCCGGGCAGCATTCCTCCTTCGGTCCTACGGTTCGGAGCGAAATCAATTAGTTTGATTAAAAAATTAATTAAAACAAAAACCACGCTTTGCGCTCGGACGACGACGCACTCTTAAGCAGCCCGAAGATGTCGGTAGCAGCCTGAAGTGGCCAATAAAACGGTTAGCTGCCCTGTGCCCGCTTTGTGTGCTACCGGCTTCTGCTTTCTGCTGCGCGCTCGAAACACATTTAAGCGTAATGAAGCGTGGCAGTGAGCGCGCGCGCGATAGGAAATAGAGAGAGAGGCGCCTGCCGAAAGAATTATCCTGCTCGTTTTCGTTTTTTTGGTCGCGCGTTTTTGTTGCCCAGCATTTCCTCATACCTGGCTTTTGCCTGGGTTCCGTTGGAGAGCAAAAAAAAAATCGCATATTGTGTGCCGCCCTATAACCCTCCGCGCGCACCCTTCGAGGTTTTCGAGATTGGAAATTAGGTTTTCCCGGGTGACTCGCCCCGGTCGGTCGGCGACTAATCGACCTTCCATTTTGGCTTCCGCCGAGGACACGAGGAGGGGGAAAAAGGACGAGACCATAATTAACTTGCAACATATTTTCCGATGCTCCCGAAATAAGTTCCGCATTTTCCCTCGCCTGCTGCTGCGTGCCTGTTGAATTTGGACTGGAATTTAACCGTTCAAATTAAAAAAAAGGAATCAGACAGCGAAGGATAACGTGTGCGCAATTATTGTTGGGATTTTTTTATCGCGCAGCAAATTTTGGAAAAAAAACCGAGGGGAAAGCACTGATGAGCGTGTGAGTGTGTTTCCTTCCCGGGATAAATAAGACTCTCGACCGTATACCGGGGGAATACAAACCGGATGATGTCGGGAATGAAATAGGTGGCCCTCTTGAAAATTGATCACCGTGCTTGCTTTTCGAGTGCTTTCCGATATGCTGGCTGGTGGTGGGTATTGGAGAGTAACAATGGAAAAGGAAAAGGTGCCTCGAGTACGGATGAAATGAGGGAGATGGAAGAAAGTCCCATGGGGTCCCAGGTTCTAATCACAACCGTGGCAAGGGATGCCTTGAGAAGATGATCATACGGTGGGATTAGAAACCTGAAGTGTGTTGAACGGTATTAGGTATCCGAATAAGTTTCTCGATATTTGATCTGATGGATCGGTGAAGTTATAGCTGATTATAAACAACAGCGCAAGTAGTCCTCCTCAAAAGGTACCTAATTGTTGATTCGTAATCCAATAACTTCGCATTTTAATCAGATCTTCGTCGTTTGATAGAAATACTTTGTTATGAGTCGAAGTAGCTCATTTTAATCTTCGTCCACATGGTTCCACCAAATTTGAACACCTGTTTGTGATCTTCTGCGCATTTCCAAACTTATAGCATTTTTCTTTCAAAATTTTACTATGTTTGGAGGAAGAGTGATCCCGTCAATGTAAAAGTTTGGAGGATTTCAAAAGTGTATTTCTTAAATTTTAAAATTTAATGTTTAAAGCAATAGACACCAACCAGAGAAACTTTTTTCTTAACCCAAACAATACAGGAGACACACAGAGGAAGGTTCGGGACGATCCGTAATTCGGCACCCATAAACTGGCTCTGTGTGTGTGTGTGTGTTTGTGAACCACAAAAAAGCAAAGCAAAACGCCTGGAACCCTTGGCATGGCCGAAAGAAGGCCGTTGGCTTGTTTTACACACCATTATTCCACTACACACCGCTCTATTGGAAGGCCCCATTTACCCATTTTTACAAGCCTCTTCTAGCTTTTTCGGACCTCTTTTTCCGGAGCGGAAAGACAAAACCACACACGCACACACTCAAGCAAACGCATCGGATTCGGATCCCAAATTTGTTAGAATTCTTCGCCGTTGGCGGCGTTTAAAGTGGCGGATGGGAAGGATCGTGTGTGCGCACAGGTATATTTGTATGATCGAGGCAACAAAGAAAAGCGGAGGGAGAAAGATTCGACTTTTGTGATTACATTTCGAGAAGGGGGAAAAAAATGAGGGAGGAATTGGAATGGAATTGAACAGAACGCCACGGACGGAGATCATTCATCGATCAGGCCAAGCA
Source organism: Anopheles cracens (assembly GCA_002091845.1). Classification (NCBI taxonomy): domain Eukaryota; kingdom Metazoa; phylum Arthropoda; class Insecta; order Diptera; family Culicidae; genus Anopheles; species Anopheles cracens. The sequence goes on along the minus strand of KZ068456.1, from coordinate 26,106 downwards.
CACTCCTCACATGCACAACGAGAGGGTCACTACACACTTGGAACGTCGCACTGTCTCGCACTGTTTCGTTGCTCGGTTCCGTTCGCCCGATGTTCCGGGAAGGTGAATAATGTGTTACCTTTTATGTTTTTACCTGACCCTACACGGAGGAAAAAGGTTCCACCTAGAAGAAACAGAGAGAAAGGGAGAGCTTGTCCCAAGTTGCGAAAAAAAAAGAAATCCCAAGACATTCCCAAGGCAGCTGTGCGGCTCTCCCTGGTTGGTTGAAGTGGCCGCCGCCACCGTCGTGTGTCAAGCGGTGTATGTACGACGACGGAACGCCACGGGAGATGTATCCTCGAGTGCGCCTACCTCAGCGAGGCAGGATTCCGGTGGGATCGCGCTGCTAATTCTGAATGAATAGAGTGGTCGGCGCTCTGTGCACGCTTTCTGAGCATATGTGTCAGCTGCACAGGCGTCCAATCTCCGTGCGTGTTTCTGTGTCAAGATGATGCTGCCGGCGACGATGGGGGATGCGATCTTGAAGAGGATATAATGAGCATGCGCTTGAAAGAGCGATCATCGTCATCGTCGCACCACGATCATCACTCAACCACTCGAGAGTCATTCACTTGCGATTTTTGTAAAGCATTGTAAGGCCCAGCTGTGGCACACTGACGAAACGAAGTTACGACCGTTCGAAAGCACACGCTCGTTAAAGCACGTGCGACTCAGTGCGCCGAGGAAAAGACGTGCTAGTGACCCGAAAATGATGCCGAATGAAGTTCACCCGCGATGTCTGCCCGTCGCGACCTTCTCAGAAGGATGGGATGGATTTTTGCAAGCAGAACGAAAAACGTCGCATTTCAAAGCGATGGAGCAGGCTCCTTCTAGTGTCCAATCTAGTCCGGGATGGGGTGGAACATTTGTGAATAGCTTTAGTTTGCATCTTCTCCGTCTGCACGGTCGCTCCCACTCTCTCTCTCTCTCTCTCCTCTCCAGATGAGGTCAACTTCTGACACAAAGCGCGCTGCATCTCTCCGAGCATCCCTAAGATATCGTCCTTTCCCCGTCAAAACCCCAAACACCTCTCCGGCGTGTAAATAGTAGATTGTAGCTATTAATAAATTAATTTAACCGAAATCGACGTGACGGGGCGTACGACGGTGGTACGGGGCAGTAGAAGGTCGCGAAGTTATTCGCGTGCTCCAAATTTTCCGAAACGATGAAAGCGCGAACTATGATTACGCGAGGTGAACTGCTGGAGCGCGAACGCACGCGAACCTTCACCCTTGCACCGTTGGCTGCGGATCAATTCGTTCGAGGTGTGCCACGAGGAGACGAGAAAAGTCGTTAGCAAAATTCGCGCGAATAACAGAGAAAAATAAGTCAAAATGAGACGTTTGCGGCCAGAATTTGACCCGCGTGGAGGTGCATTTGACGGGACGGGGTTTTTGTTCGGGAGCGGTTTGTTGAAACGTATCATTAATGTTGTTGAATGGAGTGAAACTAGCAAGAAATAAAAACTGAACCACGAGGTTGAAGTGAGCTATCCGTCTGTAATGAGCTTGTTATAAGTCTCAACGAAAAAAGAACTGAAGTTCTGAAGGAAGGTGGTGTTTAATCATCTAGGCACTTTTGCTTTCGAGTAAACCAAACCAAACGACGTGTGGCGTGTCAATGCTAAGTTCATTGGAAGGATAGACTCAACCGAAAGCTAACAATAAATGGTACCAGCAGCGAGAAAGAGAGAGAACGAGACTCGAAACATTCTACCCGTGACGGAGGCAAACAATTGACTTCGAAACATGAAATTGTTACATGCGAACTTGGACGGGAGCGAAATTTTTGGAGTCTTATTATGGTGCGTGTACAGAGATTGAACAGCGATGCTTTTTTTTGGTCATCCGATCTGTGTGCCCAATGTTTGGAGAAGGTAAAGAAATGGCATTCTCTTGTTTTCGGTTTTTGTGTGTGTGTGTGTGTGTGTTGTGGGTGCGCTGCGTGTGTCCATAGGAAATTGGGCACGGAGACAACCGTCAACCGGGGCCGGTTGACAGCAGAACCTAAAAGCTACGACCTCTGCGCCCTGCCAATCCTCGGTTTAACCTTAAGAAGCTCCAACAAAAATGCGCACACACACAGACGAATTCTTCACTCTCTGTTTTCGGATCGGTTTTTCTCGGAACATTTTATTTTCCTTTCCCGGCCTTGTCGTCCTGTCCGTGTCCAGTGCCCCCGGGGCCGACTCCCCGGCAGCTTGATGATCCATCGATGGCGACTCGATGCGTGTCCTGATTTCAGCATCCTTCCCGAGGTGGCACCGGCGGCGTGGGCTGGGGCGCCGGGCCGGCCTGTTGCCCGTTGTGGGCTGTGAGTGGTCTGCTTTTTATTGCCCTTTTTATGGTATGTTAATATTATTTTATTTCTTCTCAGCACCGTCACAGCCTCAACACCCTCCAGCGGAGTAGGCGACGGCTTGGGTCAGAATGTCGCGTGCGCCCACAGTAGGCGTTGGGAGTTTCGAAATTGCGTCACAAAATACGGCAGAAAAACTCCACTCGAGCGAGCGAAAGAGAGGGAAAACACACGATACGAAAATCCGTAAATTCCTTTTCGCATTCCGACATTTGCACGCGGCGAAGAAGAACGACCCAGCTGACTCTGGGCCGGCTGTCTGTCGGTGCTCAACTCATTCCGCCGGTTTCGGTTCGGTAAGTCCAACGCTGGAGCTCATTTCGGTGGCTTAACGATTTATCTTTTTCCCCCCGAACCCTGCCAGGCGCGCGGCTCCCTAAGTGGGTGTGTACATCACCTGGAAATTATCCCCGGAGTCCCTGCGACCGAAGCGACCCAAGCGACACGGAAACAGACGCAACAAACAAACAAACGAAAAAAACAAGACCCGTTTAAAGATTATTACGCTCCTCACGGCGAAGAACTTTCCTGCTAGCGCGCGCTCGCCCAAGTTGGGACCGTTTTTGCTGCAAGAACCGGCGCGGTGCGTTTTTTGGAGCCACGCCGGAGACGGATCCGAAGGATGATGATACCGTCTGCTTACCAGCACGCCGACCCAATGCCTTATCCACCCAACACAACCTGTGCCCCTTGGTGAGGTTAATTTACGACACTTCACCTGCCGTGTCTCAGCCTCCCGGGGAGGAAGTTGCGTGGTTTTTGTTTCGTCCCGGCCAGCTCGGAATCTTTTCCGGAATCCGAATCCCGGGCGCATTTGATTTGATTGTCTGTGTGTGTGTGTTGGTGGCACAAAAACGCACACCATTTGTCAGTGCTGCCGAAAAAGAGCGAGATCGTTAAAGGATTGAGTGTGATTTATTTAGTTTTTACTCGGCGAACTGCCCCGTTTGGGGAGTTTTTTTGATGGATATGCTTAATGTTCCTGTGCGGGAGTACTAATGGGACGACCTCCCGGTGGTACTTATCAAGGTCCGCGACGACGGGTTTTGCGCAATGTTGCAGTGCTGTATTTTTTCCCCCCTTGCAGAGCATGACATTTTAAACTGCTTACATTTAGCGATAGCGGTCAAGTTCATGCCTCTTAGAATGATTTACGGTGAAGTATGAGTTGTGTCAGGAGCTCTTAAGGAGCGGTTGTGGTTTTTCTCGGAGGGCTGACATGCGTCAGTTCTGCTGTTGCTCCACAAGAACCTTCCAAACCATGTCCACCGTGATGAGTTCATCAGGATGGCGAGAGCGGCGCCGCTCGTTAGCAAGTCTATTTTGGATGATTTCTAGCAGAAGCAGCAGCGGCAAAAAAGACGTCCACGTGCACCGGAAATAGCCGATAATCGTCTGTGTCACAACACTTTAAAGTTGAC
>KZ068454.1:19247-32321 GCA_002091845.1 Anopheles cracens | reverse complement strand
TAGCCTTACTCCTTTTTTTCTCATCCTTTGCGTTAAGGTAATTTGTAAATAGTTCTTAAGTTTTGTTATTAAGCCTGAATGGCAGATAACTTAGAACAATAAACATACATACATACATACATACATGTGTGGACTGTAAAATCCATAAGGGTGTTTGAAACTTTCTTGCTTACATCCTTCCAGTACTGCGAAGGATTAAGTTATATCGTAAAAGTTTACTCGGATGAGGAATGCCCTCTGAAGTGGGTCCACACACACACACATACCGACGGACTTACTCGACTGATGAATGTTTTAAGACGCGGAAAACAACCACACAGCATCATAAGTATAGTTAGACAGCTGCGCTATGATTGACGGATTCTGCGTTAGAAAGAAAAAACTCGACAGGCGTCAAAACCCGATTGCCGTACGGATGGGCAAGCAAGTGAAGCAGACACAATTACTGGCAAAAATTAAACCAATTCCTTCGGTTTTGTCTATGCTTAAAACCATCGGTTCGACTTTCACCGCAGCCGAAACAACGATCGTTTCCTACACGCGAACGAAAACAGCATATCGCGCCCGGCGTCACGGCGTCCTGACACCACAACGCGCCAGGCAAATCTCATCCAGGATGAAGAGGCATTAATCGAAATCAAACATTTGTTATTAATCAAATCCCTACAATCGGCCGTAAAATCGATCCAATTAAATGTGCCTCGTCATCGATCGTCTATCAATCACGCGCCTGACTCGCACCCGAACGAACGATCCTCCGGCCAGCAGATTGCGACGATTATGGCATTACTGAGAAGTTAACGATCGGCCGCACGGTGGAAGGTGTTGCGTGGAGCGACGAGCACCCGGGAGAGGTACTAGTTTCGATGGCAGAAGTAAAAACTCATGTAATTCCCCAAATTGTTTGACCAGTTGAAGATACACAAGGCAGATGAAAGATGAAGCCTTTTTTTAAGGGTTCATATGCATACAGCATGATCTTGCTTTCGGTTCCGTGTGAAACTGAAGATTACATTGTTGTTTCTTACGCTATTTTGCGAAAAAGGGATTGAAGAATGATCAGAGAATCTCAAGTTCAGGTGATTTACATACAGTCTCTCACACTCAAAACGTCATACCTTAGAAATTACTGAATTGGACGCATTCAGTGGCTTCTACAGTTTCAAGCCATTTTGAATAACATGATGACAACACTGGAAAATGTTCCCTTTCAGCTTGTTGCACATGATCAGAGATCTTTCCTCGAAGGTTTACGAGAAGCGAAATTTGAGAACATTTGTTCGGAAACAATTCCCTAAAATGGTTGGTTCGTGGTTGGCTTCTAGGATGTGTTCGGAATTACATCAACACACACACACATACCGACGGACTTACTCGACTGATGAATGTTTTAAGACGCGGAAAACAACCACACAGCATCATAAGTATAGTTAGACAGCTGCGCTATGATTGACGGATTCTGCGTTAGAAAGAAAAAACTCGACAGGCGTTGCATGTATGTATATTGCATATATATTCAGATGTTAAAAAGATTTTGGATATGGTATTTATAACTTTTTTATCGTTCAAACCTAGATTGTTCATCACTTAAGAATTCCTCATTTCAAAACTATGGCTCTGATATCAAAACTAAAAGACCAATTGATTCAAAACTCTATCACATAACATATATAAAACGTATTTCTGTAAACGTTAAATGGTTAATGATTCTAAATAAAAGCTGAATGAGGTAAATGAGTTCATGATTCTCTCGTTCCTCGAACCCACTCGTATCTATCAATTACGTACTGTTTTAAAACATATTGAAACAAACAAAAACGAACCCATCAAACACGTGGTTCCACGCGCAATATACAACGGCCAAGGATCGCGCATTCAATTTTCATGCCACTTGCTCACCGTTGACACCCTGTCCACAGTCGGTGGGATGTCATTTTTGGAGAACTTCGACTTCTTCAGCAGCACCCAGCCAAGAAAGACGATCGGTGATCCTCCTCCCGGGGGCTGCGCGATCGGATGTGGGATAAAAAATGTGCATAATAAACGATTGTCAAATTTCTATAATTGAAATTCATTATCGTAAACCGTTGGCGTGAACGATGGTGCATGATCGGTCTGCGCAGCAGCGTCTTCAATGCAGAGGAAAGGAAAGCGAGAGTAAGAGGACGAGTGAGCGAGAATGCGTGAGAAACGGCTCGCGCGAATCCTCTTCAACAGTGACAATATCCATGCGTTTGATCGATCGAGCATTTCTTTATGGTATGGGGTTTCGTTGGTTGCATCGCGAAAATGCCAAAACCGTTCGTGGGTCGCTCTGTTCGCACGGCTGCTGTGTTCCGTGGAATTCGATAGCGACACATTCCGGCGAAAGTCATTTGTCTCGCTGGCAATTTATAAATCACAGTGCAATCGGTGGCGAAAATGGAGAGCTTGTGGATAATTTATTTTTGCCAACGACGCAAGAAGCGAAATTTGAGAACATTTGTTCGGAAACAATTCCCTAAAATGGTTGGTTCGTGGTTGGCTTCTAGGATGTGTTCGGAATTACATCAACACACACACACATTTCAACAAAATTATGCCGAATTATGAAAGCAATTTCTGTCATTTTTTCGTGCCTTGTTGGAAACAAAGATTGCAAATGTACTCTACGAAAACGTTATAGGGTTTACATTTTTAAAGTTTAAAGTTTAAAATTTTAAAAGTAATTAAAAGTTAAAATATGTTCTTTCTGCACGTTTCCATTTGAGCTAATAACCCAATAATACGGTGTGCATCATTAGGCCAAACAAAACAGTGTCGTTCTTGTTCACTTGTTTTATTTTTTAATATATTTTTTGCGTTATAATTATATGCTTGTCAATATATACACTTCAATTTCTAGTTGCTGTAATTATTGGTATCGAGATAGTTACTAGTTTGCTCCACCCATCCCAATGCTGTATACCCTCCTATGCTCAGACATGCACCCTCGACTCCGTCTTGTCCTAACCATTCGGGTATTTCGGTAATCGCTACTACCTAACGGCCCTCTATCCCGGTAAAGTTTAAAGTGTTTTCTTTTTAAATTTGGTAGTGGATACTTCCGTTTTTATTCATGAAGAGGATGTTAACACTTCTGGCTCATGCATCCGCTATCACGATACCGAAGAAGGTCGTGATATTGTTTTACAATTTTAGATAGATAATATAGCTTTCCTCGATAATATAATATTTTCTATTTCAAAATCACATAAATTGAATAAAACGGATTGCAGCACATGACATGGAAATAATTAAAAATATGGTTACAAAACATCAGTAAAATATAATAGAAGCGCACTCACATTCGATCAATTAATCCAGTTTCCTCTAGCGCCCCGGGAATGTCACGCTTGTTGCCGAGCACCCATTGCTCTTCTTGTCACCCCATCGTTTCCCATTTCTCTTTCTTTTCCTGTCTGTGTCACTCAAGTTTCAGCGGTAAACAGACTCACAACTGTCGCGGCGCGGGTCTGCAGATGAGTATGAGATTGTTGTGTTGTGGTTGGGGAATTTGTGTTTTCATCTGTTCTGTTAGCAACGGCCAGAGCTGTAAGCCATTGTTGAGAGTGGCCTAACTATATTCGTTCGATGCACTTTCTACCTTATTTTGATTCTACTACCAATGTTTAGCGGCTTTGGCTTTTCGAGTGGGCGATTAGCCACTGCAAAGTGATATCGATGTTATCCTTTTCTTTGCAAGAAATACTATAACAACAGATCTCCCGGTCTTGTATGCTAGACAGGTTCCTGTAATTAAAGGGGGAGAAAATTGAAATATGAACGATAAATAAACAATATTCCAGATGATGTATTTAAACCTTTACGATCTAAATGGGGCATATTTTGTATTATCGTGTACCACCATATGTCAGACCGTCCAGACATATTGAGGGGGTTTGACCCAATGGAAATTAAGTTTCAATTCGTCATGCACCGCTGCTTGTTGGTGCTTTGCACTCCTACTCGGAATGAGCAATAGCCAATACAATCTCAATTTAAATGCCGATATGTACGGGTATGACTTATGCATGGACTATGCGTTATTATAAGCGACAATTCAAACTTGATTTGTAGTATGAAGGCATAATTGACGAAACAAAGTATGTAGATCAATAGGCTTGCTCATTGGAATTATTAATCACTGAATGCAATAGAAGAAATATGTGGGCATCACGTTAATGGAAACGCCCTTAAATGTAACGCTGCAGACATTTTGTTCTGAGCGTTTTATTTCAGAACATAAGCTCTTAGTTAACCATATCTATAAGATATGTATCTACCACTGCCAATACTATTGATAATATTGCACAAAACATAAGCAAACATATACAGGCCAATATGGCTCATAAGATTTTTGGTATTTTTTGGTATTTTTTTCAAAAAAAAATGTCATGATAAATTAAAGATGCACCAAAGATGCAATATAAATGCAATAGTCAAATTGAAGCATCTCTCGGAAAACTATTAGAGGACGCATATTATAGTTTCATCTTACGGTATATTAGCAAAATAATACCGTACAGTAATAATACTGACGGTTATTCTCCTGCCAGCCAAATGCAAACCAGAAGGGAATAATTGGTATGGCATGCCAAATAATGTTATTAGGGACTATCACTTCATTATTCAATTTGTGAAGGCAATCCAGTTCTCACCCACATTAATTAATGCGTCATGAATAATAGAAGCGCACTCACATTCGATCAATTAATCCAGTTTCCTCTAGCGCCCCGGGAATGTCACGCTTGTTGCCGAGCACCCATTGCTCTTCTTGTCACCCCATCGTTTCCCATTTCTCTTTCTTTTCCTGTCTGTGTCACTCAAGTTTCAGCGGTAAACAGACTCACAACTGTCGCGGCGCGGGTCTGCAGATGAGTATGAGATTGTTGTGTTGTGGTTGGGGAATTTGTGTTTTCATCTGTTCTGTTAGCAACGGCCAGAGCTGTAAGCCATTGTTGAGAGTGGCCTAACTATATTCGTTCGATGCACTTTCTACCTTATTTTGATTCTACTACCAATGTTTAGCGGCTTTGGCTTTTCGAGTGGGCGATTAGCCACTGCAAAGTGATATCGATGTTATCCTTTTCTTTGCAAGAAATACTATAACAACAGATCTCCCGGTCTTGTATGCTAGACAGGTTCCTGTAATTAAAGGGGGAGAAAATTGAAATATGAACGATAAATAAACAATATTCCAGATGATGTATTTAAACCTTTACGATCTAAATGGGGCATATTTTGTATTATCGTGTACCACCATATGTCAGACCGTCCAGACATATTGAGGGGGTTTGACCCAATGGAAATTAAGTTTCAATTCGTCATGCACCGCTGCTTGTTGGTGCTTTGCACTCCTACTCGGAATGAGCAATAGCCAATACAATCTCAATTTAAATGCCGATATGTACGGGTATGACTTATGCATGGACTATGCGTTATTATAAGCGACAATTCAAACTTGATTTGTAGTATGAAGGCATAATTGACGAAACAAAGTATGTAGATCAATAGGCTTGCTCATTGGAATTATTAATCACTGAATGCAATAGAAGAAATATGTGGGCATCACGTTAATGGAAACGCCCTTAAATGTAACGCTGCAGACATTTTGTTCTGAGCGTTTTATTTCAGAACATAAGCTCTTAGTTAACCATATCTATAAGATATGTATCTACCACTGCCAATACTATTGATAATATTGCACAAAACATAAGCAAACATATACAGGCCAATATGGCTCATAAGATTTTTGGTATTTTTTGGTATTTTTTTCAAAAAAAAATGTCATGATAAATTAAAGATGCACCAAAGATGCAATATAAATGCAATAGTCAAATTGAAGCATCTCTCGGAAAACTATTAGAGGACGCATATTATAGTTTCATCTTACGGTATATTAGCAAAATAATACCGTACAGTAATAATACTGACGGTTATTCTCCTGCCAGCCAAATGCAAACCAGAAGGGAATAATTGGTATGGCATGCCAAATAATGTTATTAGGGACTATCACTTCATTATTCAATTTGTGAAGGCAATCCAGTTCTCACCCACATTAATTAATGCGTCATGAATAATAGAAGCGCACTCACATTCGATCAATTAATCCAGTTTCCTCTAGCGCCCCGGGAATGTCACGCTTGTTGCCGAGCACTAGCACCGGTATGCCGGCCAGCTGTGGCTTGTCGAGCAGCGAGTGCAGCTCATTACGTGAAGCTTCCATTAAATTTGCTCCTCTACGGCTCTGACTATCGGGTGTTACTGCAGCAGTTGCGCTACTAGTGTCCAGCTTTAAGAACAAACCGCTGCACACTCTGCACGTGCCGGGATATCCTAGCGACTTGTCATTATTATAGCGAAATTGAATTGTTCTGATTTTAGGTGCCTGACCTCGTAGACAGTCGTAGTTGGGCTGGAATAGCGGCTACATGTACTACCTATAGGCATGTGGCATGCAACACTGGGTAGCCAATGCCTCGATGGTTTTGTTGCATTTTGCAGGCTGCCTTAATTTTGCTATCTCAGTGCAATTGCCCTAACGCTCAGCGTGTTACTTCAAGGGTCCCTTAGCATTTCAACTAATTAGCAGATAATGAAAACTTTACTACGGACTGCTGCGCAGAGCATTATGTTCGCCCACATGGATACGAGAGGACTTTGATAGCCATTGCTCTTCTTGTCACCACATCGTTTCCCATTTCTCTTTCTTTTCCTGTCTGTGTCACTCAAGTTTCAGCGGTAAACAGACTCACAACTGTCGCGGCGCGGGTCTGCAGATGAGTATGAGATTGTTGTGTTGTGGTTGGGGAATTTGTGTTTTCATCTGTTCTGTTAGCAACGGCCAGAGCTGTAAGCCATTGTTGAGAGTGGCCTAACTATATTCGTTCGATGCACTTTCTACCTTATTTTGATTCTACTACCAATGTTTAGCGGCTTTGGCTTTTCGAGTGGGCGATTAGCCACTGCAAAGTGATATCGATGTTATCCTTTTCTTTGCAAGAAATACTATAACAACAGATCTCCCGGTCTTGTATGCTAGACAGGTTCCTGTAATTAAAGGGGGAGAAAATTGAAATATGAACGATAAATAAACAATATTCCAGATGATGTATTTAAACCTTTACGATCTAAATGGGGCATATTTTGTATTATCGTGTACCACCATATGTCAGACCGTCCAGACATATTGAGGGGGTTTGACCCAATGGAAATTAAGTTTCAATTCGTCATGCACCGCTGCTTGTTGGTGCTTTGCACTCCTACTCGGAATGAGCAATAGCCAATACAATCTCAATTTAAATGCCGATATGTACGGGTATGACTTATGCATGGACTATGCGTTATTATAAGCGACAATTCAAACTTGATTTGTAGTATGAAGGCATAATTGACGAAACAAAGTATGTAGATCAATAGGCTTGCTCATTGGAATTATTAATCACTGAATGCAATAGAAGAAATATGTGGGCATCACGTTAATGGAAACGCCCTTAAATGTAACGCTGCAGACATTTTGTTCTGAGCGTTTTATTTCAGAACATAAGCTCTTAGTTAACCATATCTATAAGATATGTATCTACCACTGCCAATACTATTGATAATATTGCACAAAACATAAGCAAACATATACAGGCCAATATGGCTCATAAGATTTTTGGTATTTTTTGGTATTTTTTTCAAAAAAAAATGTCATGATAAATTAAAGATGCACCAAAGATGCAATATAAATGCAATAGTCAAATTGAAGCATCTCTCGGAAAACTATTAGAGGACGCATATTATAGTTTCATCTTACGGTATATTAGCAAAATAATACCGTACAGTAATAATACTGACGGTTATTCTCCTGCCAGCCAAATGCAAACCAGAAGGGAATAATTGGTATGGCATGCCAAATAATGTTATTAGGGACTATTACTACGGACTGCTGCGCAGAGCATTATGTTCGCCCACATGGATACGAGAGGACTTTGATAGCCATTGCTCTTCTTGTCACCACATCGTTTCCCATTTCTCTTTCTTTTCCTGTCTGTGTCACTGAAGTTTCAGCGGTAAACAGACTCACAACTGTCGCGGCGCGGGTCTGCAGATGAGTATGAGATTGTTGTGTTGTGGTTGGGGAATTTGTGTTTTCATCTGTTCTGTTAGCAACGGCCAGAGCTGTAAGCCATTGTTGAGAGTGGCCTAACTATATTCGTTCGATGCACTTTCTACCTTATTTTGATTCTACTACCAATGTTTAGCGGCTTTGGCTTTTCGAGTGGGCGATTAGCCACTGCAAAGTGATATCGATGTTATCCTTTTCTTTGCAAGAAATACTATAACAACAGATCTCCCGGTCTTGTATGCTAGACAGGTTCCTGTAATTAAAGGGGGAGAAAATTGAAATATGAACGATAAATAAACAATATTCCAGATGATGTATTTAAACCTTTACGATCTAAATGGGGCATATTTTGTATTATCGTGTACCACCATATGTCAGACCGTCCAGACATATTGAGGGGGTTTGACCCAATGGAAATTAAGTTTCAATTCGTCATGCACCGCTGCTTGTTGGTGCTTTGCACTCCTACTCGGAATGAGCAATAGCCAATACAATCTCAATTTAAACGCCGATATGTACGGGTATGACTTATGCATGGACTATGCGTTATTATGAGCGACAATTCAAACTTGATTTGTAGTATGAAGGCATAATTGACGAAACAAAGTATGTAGATCAATAGGCTTGCTCATTGGAATTATTAATCACTGAATGCAATAGAAGAAATATGTGGGCATCACGTTAATGGAAACGCCCTTAAATGTAACGCTGCAGACATTTTGTTCTGAGCGTTTTATTTCAGAACATAAGCTCTTAGTTAACCATATCTATAAGATATGTATCTACCACCGCCAATACTATTGATAATATTGCACAAAACATAATCAAACATATACAGGCCAATATGGCTCATAAGATTTTTGGTATTTTTTTTTCAAAAAAATTATCATGATAAATTAAAGATGCAAAAAGATGCAATATAAATGCAATAGTCAAATTGAAGCATCTCTCGGAAAACTATTAGAGGACGCACATTATAGTTTCATCTTACGGTATATTAGCAAAATAATACCGTACAGTAATAATACTGAATGGTACGGTTATTCTCCTGCCAGCCAAATGCAAACCAGAAGGGAATAATTGGTATGGCATGCCAAATAATGTTATTAGGGACTATCACTTCATTATTCAATTTGTGAAGGCAATCCAGTTCTCACCCACATTAATTAATGCGTCATGAATAATAGAAGCGCACTCACATTCGATCAATTAATCCAGTTTCCTCTAGCGCCCCGGGAATGTCACGCTTGTTGCCGAGCACTAGCACCGGTATGCCGGCCAGCTGTGGCTTGTCGAGCAGCGAGTGCAGCTCATTACGTGAAGCTTCCATTTTATCCAAATCCGCCGCATCTACCATATACCTAAAAAATTAACGGACAAGAAGACGAACGATGGTCAAGAGATAACTCTTCCGTGCCTGACAACGAGCCTCCGGGCCCAACACATACACGATCGCATTCACACCCCGGCAGTATCGCTCCCACATGGACCGGAACCGCGGCTGACCTCCGATGTCCCACACCTTGATCGTGACGTTTCCTTTCGTTACCTTGCGCATGTTGAACCCAACGGTCGGTATCATATCCTCACAGAACTGTCCGGACTGAAAGGGGAAGAAAAACAAAGAATCGTATCAGAAAATGAGACAAAGCACGTTTGATAAATGCATGAACGCGAACGGCACATTAGCTTAACTCTGATAAGCAATGCTTGCACAGCTTGGAGCGGTAGCACGGCACGGCGTACCGGGTTCGACGAACGAGATAATCTTGCCACCAAAAGTACGTTGTTCGTGAAAATATTTTGATACCCCGTCTACCGCACTGCCCCTGTCCGCTTGCTGGCAAATATTTCTCGAAGGCTTCCACATTGTCGTTATACAAATAACAGTGCTTCTATGCTCTGGAGCGCTCTTTGGAGCATCTTCCAGCACCGGCAACGCAGCGACCAGGTCGGAAAGGAAAAGCGCGTTCATCAGCATGGAAACATAAATCGATAATTGACTGTGACGTCTGCAGTGGGCCGGTCGGTCGGTCCGTCGGTCGAAGTGTGTCATCTCGTCGGAGGAGGGAGCTTCGAGCAACAGCCACAAGCGGACGAGCAACAATTTACGGTAAACGCTTTTCGCTGATACGGTAGGTAGCGCTGTGAGTCATCCTTGGCGCTCCTGCAATGCCTCCGTCGTCGTTGTCACACTCGCCTCGCGTTTGATGATAACAGACCAGTGAAACGAAAATGGTGTTGGTGTTTGTTACGCGTGTTGTTCGCTGCTACAAATCCGGCCATTGCTCACTGCAGAGATGAGGCGGATCAGGGCCGTTCGTATAAAGGTGGACAAAGCAGCAGCGGGGGGACGGAGCGGTGGAATGGAATAGATTGGAAAGTAGCCAGCCAGACACTTACGGCGATTACGTTGACAAACGTCGTCTTGCCGGAATACTGCAAACCGACGAGGGTCAGCTCCATCTCCTCCTTCCAGAAGAGACTCTTGAACCAGTCCAGGATGCGATTTAAAAGGGCTAACATTTTGCAGCGTTTTCAGTGATGCCCACTTCCGTTCGACGAGTCACTCCACTTCGCGTTGCCGCCCCTCTAGCGTAACCCAGCCCGTTTGGAACTGGCGGTGGCGGCGATGGTGGCGGTGTTCGCAGCAACGCAAATTGTTTTGGATTGCGTCTCGAACCGAATCCGACCCCGTAGAAGGCACTTGCAGAATATGGCCACTGATACGCTCGGGGTGAAGAAACGCGCACATACACGCACACAAGCACACAGCAATCAACAACCGCAGCGTAACATACGGTGACACTTTTCGCGAAAAACGATGCACACACACCCCGAGCAGAAAGGCAGCAGACGACACTTTCTTTTTTCTTCGGAAAATCGCCTTCTCTCAGCCCCGAGCTGCGCCAACAAGATGCACCCAACGAAACGCACGAGAAAAAAAGTTGCTTGCTTTTGCACTATCACCGCGATGTCAAACGCACAATGAAGGATGCTGTCAAAAATGGACAGACCGTGAAATGTTTCATGGACGAGAAATCAAAATACGAAGCAAACCAGGCATAAAATACGTTTTATCATCCGATTAAGATTATATTTATATCCAGTTTGATTTTTTTCAGTCAAAATCGTCAACTTTCATAGCATTTCTTGTTCGATTCCATCGAATGTTTGTTTTGTTTTTGAAATATTTCATCTTCACGGGCAACTGACACGGACGTATACAACGGAATCGGTGCTTCTGTGTGCGTGAAATTGCAAATGTTTTTCTTCCCGCTGTCACTATACGCAAGCGAGAGAAAAAATATTCCGTAATTTCCGTGCAATGCAAAGCAAATTTTTATCGTAACTAATATGAAACGAGCGCATTTCGAGTGTGATAAAAAGGCATAACAATATGCTGCGCTAACTATGTGAAAGTATGACTCGCTAGCTACAGTGCAACGCATTCCAAATTGCTCCGACGACGGTCGATGCGTGTTGGAGGCAATCTGTTGTGGCACAGGAGCGAAATAGAAATTAGTGCTTACTTTAGTGAAAGCCAGCTACTGACAAAAAAGCAAGCAATGGAACCCGAAAACTCCAATAAATACCAGAAACTTGCCACCGAATACTCAAAAGTAAGTGCATGAGTAAGTGCCGCAGCATTTCGTTTGTTTGCTATCTTCCATTAGGTTTGCATTGGGCGGGGGGCGTGATTTCATAGTTGCTATCTGTGGAGGGCGTCCCGTCTGTTTAGCGGCACCAATTTAATCTGATTAACGTTCCGGGGCTTTCTTTTCTTCTTGCAGCTCCGAGCCCAAGCGAGCGTTCTCAAACGGGCTGTACTCGATGAACAGAACAAAAACTCGTCCATGCGGGAAACTTTACGCCTAAAAGAGGCCACCCTGCGAAAGTCGGAACAGGAAGTGGATAGTTTAGGCTTCCGCAACAAGCAGTTGGAGCGACGTGTTGCCGCACTGCAGGAAAATCTAGAACACGAGCTAAAGAAAGCGTCCGGTGGCAAGACGCTCAAAACAAAGTCATCTAACAACGACCTCAACGCGGCTGGACAGGGTACGGATGCCAGCGTGATCGCGGAAGAGCTGCAGAAGAAAATTCTCGAAAATGCACAGCTGTCCAACAGCGTCGAAGATCGAAACGCGGAGGTGAAGCAGTTGCAGAATCGCATCGAGGGGCTGAACCGAGAGCTGCAGCAACAGGCGATCGTGGAGCAAAAGCTGCGAAAAGAGCTCGAACTGGTTACCGCACGCAATTCGGAACTAGAATCGAAGGTTTCTGAAGCCGCAAGCACGGTGAGCATGGGGAGTGCGTGGTCAGCGAAAGCATCGGTAGCATTAATTCTTTCTCTCACCAGATTGGAAGTGAAGATGGTTTGAGCGTGACGACCGATGTGGAAAATCATTACAACCACTTTACCACCGCCAGCTCCAACAGTGCGTCCCAGTTGCAGAACAATGGAACCACCACAAACAACAACAACAACAACAACAACAATACAACTGGCTCCAACCAGGACGATCGGGCTGTGTTTCTTGAAAAGGAACTGAACCATTGGCGGGCGCAATACGAGCTGCTGAAAATAGAAACCTCTAGTCAGATGCGAACAGCGCCAAAGGTTGAGCAAAAGGACGACATTTTCAGTCACGGAACATCGGACGGCATCAACAGGTAGGCATCACAGTTTCAAAACGCAAAAGAAAAAAAATCATACTGTTATTGATTCGCACACTCTCATTCACAGAGCGCTGGAGGACAATCAGCAGCAAAGCGAGGTGCAAACGCGAGAACAGAAGCTGACCGAGTGTTTTACGAAAAGCATCGAAGAATTGTTCCATGACAAATGTCGCGCTGAATCGAAACTGGCATCGCATTTCATTGAAGTAGGCAAAACTAGATTATGTCTGTTAGTTTGGTAGCACTAACTAATGAACTTCATT
>KZ068454.1:107-15316 GCA_002091845.1 Anopheles cracens | reverse complement strand
TGTCGATTCTCCGGTTACCGATCAACATCAGATGATACGTTCCCTGATACAAGAATCGTCGATCGCACCCGAACCGGTTGGATCGATCAGTGCCGCCGCCTCGCCTTCATCTACATCGACCTACGAACCACCGTATACGTCGATGCTCGATCCACTGCTTTCCAGCACGACAACCTCTCTAGTACATTCCAACAACTATCATCACCACCATCACGGCCATCACCAGCTGCAAATGAGTACCGCGATCCAACCGGCATCACCCAGCTGCTCGAGTGACATAGCAGACGTTGTGTTTTCGGCCACGTCCACCTTCGGTCACGAGCCACCGATGATCGTACCGGCCGCCGACGATTTGGGCATCTTTCAGGACATCGAAGCGAAACCGGTCGTACCGCACACGCTCGAGTCCGTGTTGATGCAGGCCATCAAGCTCGAGTATGAAGGCTACAGCAGCAGCAGTCCGATCGGGTCAAGCTCGAGCCAGCAGACGACCTCCCATCACACGCCGGTCGGGAGCAACAGCATCGAGCTAAACGACGCTGAAAGAGCGAAGCTGAATGAGCTGATTGTGGCCAATAAAGCACTGTACGCGCCCGTTGATGACGATCTCGCCTCGCTCATCTCGGACGACTGCCGGATAAAGGTGAGTTGTTGGTACGATTATTTAGAATGACCCGGAAGGGTGGAAAGTGAACCCGGAGATCAAGTAAAGTTTCGAGGTTTCGAAACAGTAGTCAAAATTTTAAACGGTAAATAAATCTTTTTGGCTGTTGTGAAACGCCGGCGTGTCTTGCTTTCTCCGGCACTGTGCACACATTGCTCGGTACACTTCCCCTTTCACTCTTTCTCGATCCTCGACCGAGAGAGTTTAAATTGCCCGTGCGCGTCCACTGTCCTTGCCATTGGCTGCCTCAACGATTTTATTGGCCCTGTTCGGCTTATCGCGCGCAACAAATCGGATGGGCGGATTTAACGTGGCGGCGGAGTGGTATCGATCGGCATGGTAGGGACAATAGAGCGCGGAACGTCCGTCGGTGGTGTACCGGGCGGTTTGGACAGCTGATAACGGAGGGCAACCAACTGATTAGCGATAATCAATGCAGCACACCTGTTCCACGAGTGTACCGAAAATGTACTTGAAGTTGGGCTGCCATTTGTTTTGTTTTTCGTACAGGTGCCTTCTTTTTTCGTTTTGTTGCCATTACCCAAACGTCCTTAGATTAGTAGATATTCGGTTGAGTGAGCGATAAACGTAGCGCTTCTCGGTGCAACGTTTTCGGTCTGGGGCAGAGCGGTGAAAGGTTCGCACGGGGCAAAAAAAAGCTCCACGATTAGTCACAACAGCAACTGACGTAATCGGTCGTCATTGATTGTTTAATTCCCGTACTATCTGCTTGCAGACCAACCAAACTCAACAGGATCCGCAGCTGCTGAAGGTGATAAACTTAACCGCCATTGCCATCCGGCGCCTTATCAAGATGTCCAAGAAGATCAGCGCCTTCAAGAATATGTGCCAGGAGGACCAGCTAGCGCTGCTGAAAGGAGGATGCACGGAAATGATGATCCTACGGTCCGCAATGCAGTACGACTGCGATAGAGCGACATGGAAGGTGCGTACGAGCTCTTTGTTTGCTTCAAGTGATGTGATGTTATTGTTGACAATCAATTGCTTTATTACGTTCGACAAGAAGTGGCGCTCGGACGAGAACATCATACTGATTATGTGTGCCATAACGCTTTTCTCGTCGGATCGTCCAAAAACGATACACTCAGATGTGATTAAATTGGAACAGGTGAGCTATTTCTTCATTTTCAATGTAATTCATTTGCCTTTTACCACTAATGACGCTGATGTTTGTTTGCCGATGCAGAACTCTTACTACTATCTGCTGCGCCGTTACCTGGAAAGCATATATCCCGGTTGTGAGGCACGCTCGGTATTTCTGAAGCTGATGCAGAAGATATCGGAACTGCATTTTCTAAATGATGAAATCATCAGCGTCTACCTGAACGTGAATCCGTCGGAGGTAGAACCCCTGTTGCGCGAAATATTCGACCTGAAAGTGCACTGAACCAACTACCACTGGTAGACGAATTGCTGTGCATCACAAGGGTGTGCTTTATGCTATCTAAATTGAAAATATGTACAAGAAATGGGGGTCATGTAAAGCACATTCGTGCTTCACGTCATTGAACCAGTGAAGATAGTTTCTATGTTTTCCTTGAACACTTTAAGTTGCAACCAAGTTTAGCAACGCATTTATTTGTTGTTAAAATTCTTTTCATTTTGAGCGAACAAGTTCTGGCGATATTTTCATCATCTATTTTTTAATCTATCGCTTAAATATGTTTATGAGAGTAGGCACCACTATGATCAAGAAGTTATAGCAGAATATAGTTGCAACAATTAGCTTGCATTACAAAATGCATGACAGATTCGTATAATTTTATTGTAAAAAGCCCTAATTCAGTGTTAAAAATGTTGCTTATTATCAAAGAGGCGATTACAATTCTGGCAGGTCTAATATTGTATCGTTCACAGCTACTGCGTGTAGAGTTCCCGCAGCAGTTCTCTTGTTGTGAGTTGTGTAAAGCTTGAGGTGCAATAGGTATAAGCAAACTCTGTATTTTTGAAGCTACTAGCAATATTCCTGTGACGTACTGGGCTATAATCGATTTCATCATAAAATACCCAAGTGTAGTTAATAGTTAAATGTTACCTTTTAAAAATATAATATAAGTTTCTGTTAGAAGCTCAGTCAGACGAAGCTTTAAATTAGTTGACAAAACTGTGCGTTCCGTTTTTGTTGACGATTATCTTAAAACGACGAATCCAACCAGGGGTTTAAGAGACAGGTTAAACATGAACATGTTGAAAATATTGGCCTTATAGAATTGTGATGTAACGAACATTAGCCGCTGCAAAACGACGGGAGTGAATTTGTATCGACAGCACTAAGCTTAATCGTATTCAAACTCTAGAAGCTGCAAGTGATGGACAACTGCAACTTCAAATATCCCCGCAACCAACCATAAATAGTTCAAATTATGATTAAACAGAGGATGGAGCGTAGCTTCACATTTTTCCTATGTATTGTATAACTGTACCGTGTTCAGTGTGTACCCGTAACCTATGATTAGCTTTCGTTTGTTTTCATTGTGTTGTTTTGCATAGATTTATCGCATATGTTTTCTATATTTTGTATAGTTTTGCTTTGGATGAAATATAAGATGCGCATAATTTATTCACGATCGTTTAGTTGCAAATATATATGGCTCTGCTTCTGCAAACCGAACGTGAACGTATGGGTAAGTGAAGTTTATGGAATTTAATATCTTGCTTGCCCGGTGACGAGTGGAGCCATCATACTTAGCATAACCGTTGTTGATTGATGACAAAACAAAACAGCACAAAATTGGGTGTGATAAGTACGAGAGCGTGCTATCCTAAGCAGCAACAAACCAGCAAATGATGTTATCGTATAACCTCAACCAAATGTAAGATTTTGATTTTGATCCAACAATTTTGGTGTTAGTTGGGACCGGAAAGCATCGCCATAACGCATGCCGAATCGCCTCTCACCACATTTTAAAACAACTATAATTAGTGATTTTCTATGGTAGGTGCTATATGCATGAAACTGATATGTATAGGTATGAGTCGTTCTAGACAGCAAAAAAAAACTGTTATGTACAATTGATTGATTGATTGATCAAAACAGTTCACAAATAGCTGAAAAAGAACTCAATAGTACATGTTCAGACATTTTTTCATCCTTTTTTGTATGGCAAATTTACCTCATATCGTTATGGCAGACAAAAAAGGATAAATAATGAACTATTGAACTCTGAAAATGTAGTCGTATTCTGTAGTCTAAAAATGTACTATTGAATTTTATTTTCAGCTACTTGTGAACTGTTTCAATCAATCATGTATAGATGCTGGGCTCTTTTGGGATTTCAGGATCTTTCTTATTTCGTTTTTTTTTAATTTCAATATAATATGGTATTTTGTATACAGTAAATAGCAAGCTGATATCCAATGCATGGTATCTTTAATGACGATGTATCATTAAACTCCGGAGCTTTTAAATTGACGCGTCTACGGAGAACACAAGAACAGCTCATTATAAAAATAAAATTAATTGCTACGAATCCAAAATTCCACGCAAATAGCAGCCTTTAGTATGGTTTTAACCCAGTAACCGAGACCGATCCATTGTTGAGTTTTTTTTGCATTTACCGTAAGTGAATACACATAACCTTAAACTACCGAATGCAATTCTATTCGTACAGTATTTATCTTGTTAAAACGATAAGTGTGTTGTCTATACATCATGTGAGCTGTCACTCACTTTCTTAGAATCAAAATAGAAATAAAAGCTGAAGGTTCAGCGACACTCTATGAAGTAAATGAGTAGCAGGTTATTTTTTGAATTGTTTGAAAACATGTTAACACCGTTCATCACGTTTTTTTACCTTTTTTTTGCAAACAAGTTTGCTAAAATGCATTGTATGTTAAGCCGTTTCCAGACGTATAAGCATTCGAAACAGGAATCGATAACTGTTTTCACTGTAATAAAGAGCAACGACAATCACATGAACAGAAGAAAAACAAAAAATAGTTTAAAATTGAAACCAGACAAAACGAAAAAAAATATATCAAATTATTGTAATACACAGGCAAACCAAATCCACTTAAACAATGAGCAAAAAACCGAACAATAAACAAATTATGAAAAAAGGATAAAAACGAATATAAGTAATCAAAATTACACAGATCTGTTCAACAGTGTGTATATTAATATAAATTTAATGAAAAATGAATTATCAATTAAAGTCATAAGGTCAACATAAACCAATTACAGAACATAATAATCCGATACACAAACATAACAAAACGAACTGTTCATTTATACCTGTCTTTGACGGAAACGAAATAACCGAAGAAATGTGTTCTTCAAGCAGAACGTAACTATCTTAAAAGATCGTTATCCGCTAAGTGACCTCACTGCGCAAGTGGCCGAATGGACGTTACCCACCCACGGTATCAACATTTTATCATTCAAAAGTCCCCTGCAGTGCGCGTTCCACCATTGCAACTGTCCCAGCCTCGAACACGCGGAATCCCGCGGCGCTAGCAGTGATGTCTATTTATAAAATGCATTACCATCATTTGCTCTAATGCCTCTGTAAATAATCCGCGCCGTCCGCCAAATTAATGGCGGATCCTGGAAAACAATCTATCATAAAAGCGTCATTACAGGGTGCCGCCATTTGACAGGAAATGGCATTTACACCGTTTTGTTTCCCCGTTCCGGACGCGGGCAACCTTTCCCCCGGGGGAACCCTCTGTTCTTTTATGGACCGACATGCGCGGAGCTTTTAAAAAACACAATCAAGCGCATTATTTCCGGCATGCGAGCAGGGAGGTTTTCGCATTTCGGCCGCACTCCGCCGAACCGCCCCGACCGAAGCGCCGTGCTGCCGTGGTGTGACATAAATAAAATTTCGTGACCGTCCATGTGCATCCGTACGAAATGATGGCCCGTTTATGAAAAGAATTAAATGATGATACCACGAATTGAAGAATCACCAAGGATAATGAAAAATCAACTGAATGATTTTTTTTTAGAAATTCATAATAAATGACTTGAATAATTATTATTTTCATTGTTACGAGTCGGCAAATGTTAATTGCTTTTAAAGGAATGGTATTGTACAAAAGGTTTTATACATCACCAACCATTCTTTTATACATTTTTAAAGCTATTTTAAAGCTTAGTATAAAAAAATATTTGCTATGAATAGAATCATGTATTTCTTGGTATTTCTAGAATCAAAACAGCTGACGTATCAGCGAAACAAGGAAATTTCGCAGAAGAAGAAATTCATAATAAACTAAAGACAGTTGACTAAAAAATCTAAAAAAAATGCTGAAGGAGCCGCCCGTGCGGCTCGTGCAAGATACGAGGTAAGGATTTTGTGGCAATGTATATTTCACTTATCCGGACGTCGAATCGGGGAGCTTTTGCGCGATATATGTACCCGAAGCGGTTGATGCAACATGGAAGATTTGGATGTAGTGATCCATGTATGTTGTATGATTTTTATTTCGATTTTGATTTTCAGTTTACGATACCGCTGAATTGACGGAGCAAGTTTGAGAAGAAAGCACTTGGTGGAAAGTATTAAACGGAACGTTTATAAGTGATAGTACTGCTCTTCGGAACCGGTTCGGAGATTGCTCTACGATTGAATGTTGTGAAACAATGCATCAAAAATGCAAAATCTGTTTTATAGCAACTTTAAAAAGCTCGTTTTCGCATAAGTGCGAAACATTACTTATGCACCGGGTTGAGCGTCATGAATATAGCATACATTAAATCTTTACTTTCACTGCACATTTCTCAACACTCAACTATGGCGAGATCAGAATAATGTTTGCTCGAAGCGTTACGTTAATAATTCACCACCTCTCATCACACAGCGCGTGGGTGGTGAGCGTGTGATAAATTTAACACTCTTTGTGATATTAATTTACGCGCGTAACCTGCCCGAATAAGATGATTTTTGAAAATCGCGCCCACTGTTGCGTGATGCAGGGACATCATTTATTCAGCGCACCCAACAGGGCCGCCTACGCGGGCCAACGGATTAACTGCCGCCATTTACACCTGCGGCTCAAGCCGGTTGTCGGTTACATTTTTACCCACATCGCACCTAATCAAGATTGATTACCGGCAAGAAAGTGTTCCTTCTCGAGGACCTCTTGTGAAGTGTGCCCCGCTTACACCCCACCCTTCGCTCTCAGCATCTTTGATGGCTTTTCATAGGTAGCGGCGCCGGTCTTCAACGGGCAGAAATGATACCAATTCCCAAATCCTTACGCAACGAGTATAACCCACCCGAAGATTGTAGCGCAAACGCGCATGAATAATAATACGTAATTGAACACACACGCTGGACGAGCAAACAATCGTTACCATTACTTTCTTCTCGTTACAATACTTACATAAACGAGTGGTCAGCATAAAATGAAATAATCACTATAATTATTCTGATTACATGCACCTTATGCCATGCGTACTACGTTCCACGGCCTGCTATACTACCCCATACACGTATTCGGCATAACCGATTATCATTACCGCAGCTGGTAACGAGTAGGAAAAAAAAACACACACACACACACATAGGCGCTCGCTAGTGAAGGCTAGTGGGTGCCAGGAGCATGTTTGCTTGTCAGACAAGCGAAAACGCCGGTGCCGGAAGCAGCCCAAGACATAAAACCCTTATCAAAAACGACGCTGTTCATAATGCGATTAAGCTTGTTGAACGCCAGGGACCTTTTGATCTTTCGGAAACGTCATGTGCGGCAAGATTGTCGACATCGCCAGCGGGATACTTGTTGAGTCAGTGATTTTTTTTATTATTTTTTGAATTGTTTGAAAACATGTTAACACCGTTCATCACGTTTTTTTACCTTTTTTTTGCAAACAAGTTTGCTAAAATGCATTGTATGTTAAGCCGTTTCCAGACGTATCGCCAATTTCACGCTGCGATTGGCGCTCGACCGTAGCACAGTTTCTGCAGAATCTGCCAAAATCGCGCAGCGCCAAACTGCTCGACTCCGGAGCATCTTGGTTATTGTTTTTATTCATGTTTATCTTGTGACTAGCAACAGGAAAGTTATTTTGTGCATAATTAATTACATCTTAAAGCCGTTTCCACACGTATGACTGCCAGTTTCCGCAAAATATGTGAAAATCGTGCATGGAAACTGTTATATTGCGCAGCTGTCAACCAGCTAAACTGTACTATTTGCCAAATTGGCGGCGCCAAATCCTTTCGCAGTAAATACACACACCGTGAACGAATTCGAGCGCGAATCGGTTTTTTTCGTATGGTGTTGCTGACGTCACAGCTGTCAAAATTGGCAAACGCCAATCGCAGCGTGAAATTGGCGGTACGTCTGGAAACGGCTTCATATGTAATGTTGTGTCGCGCTGAATAATGGAGGTGCATGGTCGTTTGAACCAGTTCAAAGTATCTACCGGGCGTCTCCATCATCAGTGGAAACAGTGCAGATTGCCTCCTCTTCATTCATTATGTACGTCTCAAAGGGTTTTGCTCAAATTAATAACTCAAATCATGTTTAACCGGACAACAAAACAATGTTGTAACTGGAACTAGTACTTCCCAGATTATCAATAGTATTATTTTTAAATCGGGCTTATTTATTATTTTTAAATCGGGGGACATGTAACAGTCACCTCGAAATAAATATATTTGTTCTGTGTAAAGCAAAGCAGTCTGGTGGTTTCATAGGTAGCGGCGCCGGTCTTCAACGGGCAGAAATGATACCAATTCCCAAATCCTTACGCAACGAGTATAACCCACCCGAAGATTGTAGCGCAAACGCGCATGAATAATAATACGTAATTGAACACACACGCTGGACGAGCAAACAATCGTTACCATTACTTTCTTCTCGTTACAATACTTACATAAACGAGTGGTCAGCATAAAATGAAATAATCACTATAATTATTCTGATTACATGCACCTTATGCCATGCGTACTTAGTTATCACTGATTTTCGCATCGACTGTACCGTTTTCCCGGGTTTTTCTACCAGCGAGATCTTCGAGCGAGACAACTGCTCGAACAAAAAAGAGCTCGAACGGTACTCACCACGGTATTTTCCAAAATTGACCAATTTTCGCGGATGCTCTATAGTGCGGGTCTCTCGGCCCCGGCAGTTTTCTCCTTTTGCATCTCGCTCCCCCAATTGAATTGGCCTATTTCGCCCAGCGAAGAGCGTGGACGTTTGTTAAGCCGTTTTCAGACGTACCGCCAATTTCACGCTGCGATTGGCGCTCGACCGTAGCACAGTTTCTGCAGAATCTGCCAAAATCGCGCAGCGCCAAACTGCTCGACTCCGGAGCATCTTGGTTATTGTTTTTATTCATGTTTATCTTGTGACTAGCAACAGGAAAGTTATTTTGTGCATAATTAATTACATCTTAAAGCCGTTTCCACACGTATGACTGCCAGTTTCCGCAAAATATGTGAAAATCGTGCATGGAAACTGTTATATTGCGCAGCTGTCAACCAGCTAAACTGTACTATTTGCCAAATTGGCGGCGCCAAATCCTTTCGCAGTAAATACACACACCGTGAACGAATTCGAGCGCGAATCGGTTTTTTTCGTATGGTGTTGCTGACGTCACAGCTGTCAAAATTGGCAAACGCCAATCGCAGCGTGAAATTGGCGGTACGTCTGGAAACGGCTTCAACTTTAAAAAGCTCGTTTTCGCATAAGTGCGAAACATTACTTATGCACCGGGTTGAGCGTCATAAATATAGCATACATCAAATCTTTACTTTCACTGCACATTTCTCAACACTCAACTATGGCGAGATCAGAATAATGTTTGCTCGAAGCGTTACGTTAATAATTCACCACCTCTCATCACACAGCGCGTGGGTGGTGAGCGTGTGATAAATTTAACACTCTTTGTGATATTAATTTACGCGCGTAACCTGCCCGAATAAGATGATTTTTGAAAATCGCGCCCACTGTTGCGTGATGCAGGGACATCATTTATTCAGCGCACCCAACAGGGCCGCCTACGCGGGCCAACGGATTAACTACCGCCATTTACACCTGCGGCTCAAGCCGGTTGTCGGTTACATTTTTACCCATATCGCACCTAATCAAGATTGATTACCGGCAGGAAAGTGTTCCTTCTCGAGGACCTCTTGTGAAGTGTGCCCCGCTTACACCCCACCCTTCGCTCTCAGCATCTTTGATGGCTCGTCGCGAAAGTGGCTTCTTGTGCCTTAACAAAACAGTGAAAGTGCTGCTGCACGGTACCAGCATCAAACAGTCGGTGCCGTGCCGCAGCGAAGCCCGCTGCCAAGTGCACCGAGTGCCAGCTGTACATACATTCGCGCGTTCACACGGTTGCCGCGTCCGTGGGTGTGATGGAAACCGCACCCGCCCGTATCCCGGAGGCCGATCGCCGTCAAAGAAAGGAGCGATAAATTATGTGGCCGAGAAGGTTGCCGCGGGCGGCTGGGAGCCGGGAGAGCTCGCTGAGGACGCATTCAGAACGGCGCAACTCTTTTCGGCAGGTGGGGGAAAGGCAAATGTAAGCTTCTCATGTGAAATGCAAAAATTGGGAAAATATTTTCGTTCCGCGCAACTGATGCCCTGGCGCGGACGAACGCCGGGAGGTTGGGAATGTGCCTGCTGAATGCTTGCATGCTGAAGGAGCCGCCCGTGCGGCTCGTGCAAGATACGAGGTAAGGATTTTGTGGCAATGTATATTTCACTTATCCGGACGTCGAATCGGGGAGCTTTTGCGCGATATATGTACCCGAAGCGGTTGATGCAACATGGAAGATTTGGATGTAGTGATCCATGTATGTTGTATGATTTTTATTTCGATTTTGATTTTCAGTTTACTAGAACATGCGGAAACATATAGAGACATAGGTATGCTCTATTGATTGTCGTATAAAAATCGAACATTTAGGACGTCCGATTATATAAAATAGTGTGAACGTTATACTATGAAAAGAATTAAATGATGATACCACGAATTGAAGAATCACCAAGGATAATGAAAAATCAACTGAATGATTTTTTTTTAGAAATTCATAATAAATGACTTGAATAATTATTATTTTCATTGTTACGAGTCGGCAAATGTTAATTGCTTTTAAAGGAATGGTATTGTACAAAAGGTTTTATACATCACCAACCATTCATTTATACATTTTTAAAGCTATTTTAAAGCTTAGTATAAAAAAATATTTGCTATGAATAGAATCATGTATTTCTTGGTATTTCTAGAATCAAAACAGCTGACGTATCAGCGAAACAAGGAAATTTCGCAGAAGAAGAAATTCATAATAAACTAAAGACAGTTGACTAAAAAATCTAAAAAAAACAGCAATACTACGAAACACAGAATTTAATCGAAAAGAAACAAATTTTAAGTGTTCAGTTTAACGGCACACGAGATCAATACAATGAACAAAGACTCCGGGCCGGTTAGGGGACACCATCTATTGCAAAAGTGGGCTTCAAAGAAAACATTGACTCGTGAAGCATTCGAAACAGGAATCGATAACTGTTTTCACTGTAATAAAGAGCAACGACAATCACATGAACAGAAGAAAAACAAAAAATAGTTTAAAATTGAAACCAGACAAAACGAAAAAAAATATATCAAATTATTGTAATACACAGGCAAACCAAATCCACTTAAACAATGAGCAAAAAACCGAACAATAAACAAATTATGAAAAAAGGATAAAAACGAATATAAGTAATCAAAATTACACAGATCTGTTCAACAGTGTGTATATTAATATAAATTTAATGAAAAATGAATTATCAATTAAAGTCATTAGGTCAACGTAAACCAATTACAGAACATAATAATCCGATACACAAACATAACAAAACGAACTGTTCATTTATACCTGTCTTTGACGGAAACGAAATAACCGAAGAAATGTGTTCTTCAAGCAGAACGTAACTATCTTAAAAGATCGTTATCCGCTAAGTGACCTCACTGCGCAAGTGGCCGAATGGACGTTACCCACCCACGGTATCAACATTTTATCATTCAAAAGTCCCCTGCAGTGCGCGTTCCACCATTGCAACTGTCCCAGCCTCGAACACGCGGAATCCCGCGGCGCTAGCAGTGATGTCTATTTATAAAATGCATTACCATCATTTGCTCTAATGCCTCTGTAAATAATCCGCGCCGTCCGCCAAATTAATGGCGGATCCTGGAAAACAATCTATCATAAAAGCGTCATTACAGGGTGCCGCCATTTGACAGGAAATGGCATTTACACCGTTTTGTTTCCTCGTTCCGGACGCGGGCAACCTTTCCCCCGGGGGAGCCCTCTGTTCTTTTATGGACCGACATGCGCGGAGCTTTTAAAAAACACAATCAAGCGCATTATTTCCGGCATGCGAGCAGGGAGGTTTTCGCATTTCGGCCGCACTCCGCCGAAGCGCCGTGCTGCCGTGGTGTGACATAAATAAAATTTCGTGACCGTCCATGTGCATCCGTACGAAATGATGGCCCGTCCGCCCCGGAGATCACACGGCCCGGACCCGGACCCGGAGCGAGATGATAGCCCTCCCGGGCGACAGCCGGGCGGTTCGGTTGCGAGACCCGGGCGCAATAATTTAATGTCACATCACGTTCCTGTGACACCTTCTCCACGGGCTGCTCTGGAATGCTCCGGCGTGCATCGGCCGGCACGGAGCCACATTAGTGTTCCGCAGTGCACCGCTCAAATGGCATGATGATCTACATTTTAATGCAATTTTGTAGATCTGACGCTGATAGCGGACGGCGAAGGGAACGAAGAAATGCACATTTTATTCCGGCTCGAGCTGAAAGCATTTATTGCTTGTTTTACTCGTTCAGCACGAGCGTATTTCATGGGAGAACGTGGTTTTTCTTCATCATCGACGCTAAATTGAACACTTTTCTTGCATTATTGTTTGATAACCAGCTTTAAGAGTCGTAACCTTTGATTTATGTACAAACCAAGTAAATTAGGAACGTGCCTTCTTGCCTTCTGTGTTACAATGTTTAAATTTAATTCTTATGAAAATAGGCTCAAGTTTAATACTTTTTTATTAAGTAATTTCGTTCTTCTCTGCAACCGTTTTCCATCGTTTTATAAAAACTGCTCGTCAAGCTGCTATTTTTATAGTGCGTTGAGAACTCTATTATGCCTCTGTTTTGTTGCCTAACACTTTTGCACTTTCTCTTTCTTTTTTAACCACTTACATCAAAGTGTGTTCTAAGCAGCTCGTATATGAACTAAATGGTAATTTGGCAAACTATTTGACGTTTTTGTGATTTCAAAACAAGTAATCATCAACTTATTTTTTATCTGATACTATCTTACCATTTTTTAATGTGTTAAAGTGTATTTCGACAGTTTTTTTTCGTTCCACCATTGCAACTGTCCCAGCCTCGAACACGCGGAATCCCGCGGCGCTAGCAGTGATGTCTATTTATAAAATGCATTACCATCATTTGCTCTAATGCCTCTGTAAATAATCCGCGCCGTCCGCCAAATTAATGGCGGATCCTGGAAAACAATCTATCATAAAAGCGTCATTACAGGGTGCCGCCATTTGACAGGAAATGGCATTTACACCGTTTTGTTTCCTCGTTCCGGACGCGGGCAACCTTTCCCCCGGGGGAGCCCTCTGTTCTTTTATGGACCGACATGCGCGGAGCTTTTAAAAAACACAATCAAGCGCATTATTTCCGGCATGCGAGCAGGGAGGTTTTCGCATTTCGGCCGCACTCCGCCGAAGCGCCGTGCTGCCGTGGTGTGACATAAATAAAATTTCGTGACCGTCCATGTGCATCCGTACGAAATGATGGCCCGTCCGCCCCGGAGATCACACGGCCCGGACCCGGACCCGGAGCGAGATGATAGCCCTCCCGGGCGACAGTGGGTCACCTTGGCAGCCATCATATGTCTTGCCAATGTCCATCGTTTTAGGAGGTGGCTTTCATTTTTTTTTTAAATTTCCACCACAGTACACCAGCAAACGGCCACCGAGAACTAGGCTCTAATAATCTTCAAACGTGCACCGGGCACCGTTGCTGGGGATTAGCAAATGTAATTAGTTTTACGAAATATTCCACACCAACGTGTGCGATGGGTGGCGGCCCGGGTGCTGCGTTCGGGTCCGGGCGAGATGCTATAATTATTTTTTTGCTGATATTTTGCTCACTTTTTGGCATGCCCTATTCACCCGCCGGCGTTCGGCTTGTCAGAGGCAAATGCCAAGCGAGCGACCCTGGCAGGTCGGTAGGAGGATGGTTTTTTAAAGGCTTCCACACATACGCACAAATACACGCACACACACTTTGGAGCTGAAACAGAAGCAAGAGGGATATGGGTAGCTGCGAAAAACACGACCCCATCGGGAGTGAAACCGGTAGGTGATGGGCTAAATGTTCCATGTACCGAGCCACATTAACGGGCGCGTCTACGGCGCGGCACCGAACCGAACGG
The DNA here is from genome assembly GCA_002091845.1 of Anopheles cracens. Taxonomy (NCBI): domain Eukaryota; kingdom Metazoa; phylum Arthropoda; class Insecta; order Diptera; family Culicidae; genus Anopheles; species Anopheles cracens. The sequence goes on along the minus strand of KZ068454.1, from coordinate 1,231 downwards.
CGGTTTGGAAACGGTGCCTGTACACGCTGGCACGCTGATGGCCCGCGGTGTTTTTCATTCTGCAAGAGATTAAATGAAAATAAATGCATCTAATGTTTCTAATTACGAGGGTAGGTATGTTTTTAGCGCAATTTGTGGCGTAACACTGCTGTTTGTTACATGCATCAGGCTTTACGTGGTAAATGTTTTGCGTAGAACGTTAATTCCATCAAATTAATTGGAAATGTTTTGTTGCTGTAGGTAGTGGGTAATGTAGAAAAATTGAAAATAAACAGTTTGCTTTTGAGTGACAAAAAACAGGATCGAATAAAAATTCGTACAAATGATGTTACTAACTGTTGTTTGCTGTTTTTTCATCTTAAACACACATCGCATTGTCCAAATAGATGTTCGTGGTTTGCTCTAGGGCAGCTGGTATTCCTAGTTATCAGTTAAAAATGTAGAACAAATATTTACAATATTTGTTCCCAGTAATCTTTTTTTGTTTAATTTTGCAATTGTCAGTCTCGCTTTGCTCTGGGGTGTTTTTGTACCTTGTATATGTCGCTATCCTTTAAAATTGGTTATTTTGGAAAGTTTCTATACCACCATGATTATCACATTCTATATATAACATTTTTCTCAATTGCTATGTTTTATTAAAAACTAAAATAAATTGACAAACACATCTTAGAGATGCGCCACGTACGCGCTTTATACCGGCATGCAGATGTTTATTGTTGTTTAAAATAATCTGAACAATTCTATTATTGCTTATTACCTATCTCTTATCTAATGATCATATGTCTTGCCAATGTCCATCGTTTTAGGAGGTGGCTTTCATTTTTTTTTTAAATTTCCACCACAGTACACCAGCAAACGGCCACCGAGAACTAGGCTCTAATAATCTTCAAACGTGCACCGGGCACCGTTGCTGGGGATTAGCAAATGTAATTAGTTTTACGAAATATTCCACACCAACGTGTGCGATGGGTGGCGGCCCGGGTGCTGCGTTCGGGTCCGGGCGAGATGCTATAATTATTTTTTTGCTGATATTTTGCTCACTTTTTGGCATGCCCTATTCACCCGCCGGCGTTCGGCTTGTCAGAGGCAAATGCCAAGCGAGCGACCCTGGCAGGTCGGTA